>JAHWFP010182365.1:0-11694 GCA_023313725.1 Lithobius niger
GCTTCTTAGTCTTAAATCAATTTTTAAATTCTGAATTCGTTCGAGTTTCGTAATTTTGGTTTAGGCTAGTTTAAACGTTACTGTTTGTCATGAATGTTTGCGTTTGAAATGGTCTTACATTAGTTTTAAGACGATGTCTATTTTACTTTCTTGATTCCACTGAAAAACCTGAACGCAGCCAAACTTTTGATGACGCTGTAGGCCTCCGTTAGGAACGTTTGTATCAGTGAAATTAAATTGTTGTCCTCTTTTTTCTTTTTTGTTTAAAATAATAAATTATGTTTGGTTTTGGAGGTGAGGCTGGTTTCCCTTTGTCTAAAATGTTTCTTTCGTATTTTCGTATGGCGTGTTATTTTTACTTACTTAATTTCTGTGTCGGCTTGGTTAGGTAAGCCTTTACGCCATTTAGGAGGTCATGAGTGATTATGGGAGGCCATGGTTAATATAGGTAGCTGTGGTTAATATAGGTGATTGTGGCCAAGCTCCTGGATGGCCTTCTCGAAGCTACCTCGATTGATACTTTTTTTTTCGTGTCTGCCTTTGAAACGTGGAGCGTGAAGGCTCCGACTGATTAGTACGATAGTAATAACATACAAATGCCATCCATACATAAATTTAGCGTGTACGGCCACTTAAAGGTACCAAGGTTAATCGTACATAGTTTTTAAGAATTATTTTACGTTTTTGCGTACGATTTTCGCTGGTATTTGAGGCTGACCAGGTACGTTCTGTGTCCGCCATTTTCCGAGTTGGAATTTTGCATCGCGATATATTGTTTACGTGCTTACTGTACTTGAACTGAACCGTCAAGGTTATTCTATTTGCTGAATTCATAATTAGTTACGTAAACTTGTTTTAATGCAGTTTTTAAATGCTGAGACATGAATGTCTTACGTCAATTTCTCGTAATTTGCTTGATGCCTCCGTTTTACGTAGTGCTATGCCATGTGATAGCCTGACTGACGTAACTTTGGATTTTTCGTCCTTAGCATAATTTACTAAAATTTATTACTTATTTCTCTTCATATGTGCGCAATTCCAATTCGTATAATCGTTGGAACTGAACACAAGATAATTCGTAAAACCAAAATTGCTGGATGATCGTAAATTTGGATCTGACGTGCGTCGCTCGTCCCGCACATTTCACATTTATACGTTTTCTTTCCACCGAAATATCGTGGAGAGCTTATAGTTGTGCCATATGTTACCAATAAATACATAAAATGATTCGTGCAGATACTTTTTTCTGTACCTTCCGTAATGCTACGGAAAGTGCCTCTGGGGTCACCAGCAAGACAGGGTTGGTGCCAGGGCGCCCATCTTCTGGAGCCGTCCATCTAGCATCGTCCCCATGGGGCATGCCGATTTTGGCCGTGATCCGAGCACTTTTCATTTTTCCTGCGTTAAAGTAATTCTACGGTAAGTTTGCAACTTATTAATCGTTCTATGAAGAAACTGGATTTGTACGGAACTGTACCGCATGCTTCACATTTGTATGTCTTACCTCCATTGTCAAGGTAGGTTCGTGTCAAGGTAGGTAGGCTACGACACTTGTTTGCTGACAATTGGAATATTTACTGTTTTGCTGCTGACAAGATGGATTTGCCTGCGTTATCGTTAATTATTTATTTGTCGGCTATTGCCAATTTGCTATGATTTTCGACAATTGATACTATCAAGAATTTGTTTATTTATTCTTAATTCTATTAAGTGAGCTGGGCATTTGCTTATTGCCGGTGTCGGCAACGTCACACTTAACACGTTTCTCTCGCTTTGTGTAGCGACTGTCGTGCTAATTTTGACATTGCTAATTTGGAAATCGTATGCACTTATTGCTACGAATTTTTCAGTTAAGGTTCAAATTCACTTGCCTACGTAATGTGCTACGTAATTAGTCTGACTGAACGAATTCTTCGTTTGGTGAATCTCAATGTGATTTTGAACGCTTGGACACGCTCTTCACATTTGTACGACATCTCTCCAGTTGAGAATTGGGGAGGGGGGAAAGAGAAAATCTGGTTAGCTACTCGTGATCCTGTACTAACGCTTGATCGAAATTACGCTTACGCCCAATTTCAGGGGTATTAGTGCTGGAACGAGTCGGGTAACTGTGATTTGGGCGTAACTAACGCTTTTCTACCAATTCTTGTTAAGTCTGTAACGTCGCTGACGTGCAAGGTTTGACAGGTTTATGTTTTCGTTGCCCTGCTCCGTTAGCTGGAGTGGGGCTTGCTGGGGTAAGCTTGACGAGGGGGGGGGGGCTAAGCTAGGGTTTCGCTTGTAGTGGAGGGGTAAGCTTCTGCCGTGGGTGCAAGCACGGTGCATCGATTTCTGCAGCGTGGTCAGGTGGGTCGAGGTGTGGTTTGGAAGTCAAATCTCGGATTTCCTGTTCGGATTCGTTCAATCCTCCATTTTGGATTTCTGCTAAATCCAAGTCGTCGTGCGTTGAGAAAGGCTGAATTGGGTTTCTCGCTCGCATGAAATAAAGCCGACAATGGTTGATGTGCACTCTGACGGTTTTGAAAGGGTCCAGGTAGTGCACTGCTCTCACGATGACTGGGTTTATGAATACTAGTTTGTATGGTCCAACCCATACTTTCTGCAGTTTACTGGAGATTTCTTCAATCTTCACAAAGGATTTAATTAATAAATAATCGTCTGTCATGAATCTGTAGGGGCGTGCAGTCTTGTTGTAGAAATTCTGGTGACGTTGAGTTGTGATAGCGTTTTGCTGGCGTACCACCTCGAACGCTTTTAACAGTTTTGTCTCCAGTCTGACTACTGTGTCGTTGCTGTTGTAAATATTCCTTGCAGGTTCGAAGATCAAGCTGCGGGGAATCCTGAATTCGACGCCGAAGTGAAGTAGGTGGGGTGACAACAGTGTAGACCTGTGGGGTGTAGAATTCAAAGCAATGCAGGCTGCTTGTAGGTTGTCATCCCATGAGTGTGGATCATCCGCTACTATCTTCCTTAAAACGGTTTGTACCGAGTTGTTGCAAATCTCTACGCCTCCTTTTGTCCAAGAAGCGTAGGGGGTGAAGTTATTTGCTTCACGTTGAATAAATTGCATAATTCTGTCGCCTCCGAAGTCAGAACGGAGTACCCTGTAAATCTTCGACCTTACTGGGGCTGATGACCCTGTTTCGATATTTACTTCGTAGTATTGGAATGTTCCAAGACCGAATTCGTTTTTGCTGAAGGCGTCCTGATGTGTCTTAAGCATTTCCAAAAATTCCATACGTTCTTCTTCGTTTAAATCAGGTAAATTAAATACTTCAAACTATTCCGTTCCTCTTCCGAAAATGGTCTTTGTTCTTTTGTTGTGTCCGCTGGTAGCGTTGGGTGGCTAGGTCCAGTTTGGGGATTAGCTAGTGTTGACTGGGCAGACCCGATGCTGCTGATGTCTATAGACTGTGCGCGCCCCTTTGTCTGGGTGGGCCTTGAAGAGGGAAGGAAGTCTGGACTTGGTTCCGCGATTAGCTAGCGGAGTGGCTGATCTTTTTTCCGTGCTGTCCGTTGACTGTGCTTGAAGGGATGGGATTATCCTTTGTAATTGGCGTTCCTAGATCCTGTTCGTTGTGCTCTTCGTCATTATATTCTATTTCAGCCATTGTGTAGTGGCCCAAAATAGAACCTGCCTTTAGAAATTTATCCTCCCCGGATGTGTTAATAGCCATAATTGGGATTAAACCAGTGGGGATAGTGTTAACCAAACATCTAGCAAGAAAGATCAGAATTTCCATGCATTTTGGCAAAAATATGCCACTTTGCTGTTCAGGATAGGCTTGGTGGAGAATGCCACACATTTTTGTTTCGCTATTATAGTTTGGTAAAACAACATCTTTAAATAATGAAACTGGTACCTCAACGTAATATTGTTGAGGTGTCGGATTCCAAATGGATTTGGATTTTTTGCTGTTTCGTTGTCTGAAGATATTGATCGTTGCAATATGCTCAGTTGAAACGTTATAATTTTCAAAATTAATTAATTCCTTGTTTCTACCAAAATTTTCTCAAGCATCAAAAGGTGATGGAGACAGTTTAAATTTGAGATCCCCTATTTCTAAAATCTAGTCTGAAGAATTTAATTTAACCAATTCGGGTTGTTTAGATAAAAAAAATCGTAACCCAATAAAATGTGGATTTTTCCAAAACTGCCATCGGGGACGACTAAACTGCTGGTTTGTGGAAAAACCCGCAATTGCTTATTTCAGCGATCAATGTTTTTTCTGCAGTTATCCTTTTTCCACCGACACCTACTAAATGTACGGGGGCTACGGTTTCGACCTCGTGACATTTAATTTGTGGTATTTCGTAACAATTCTCGTGCAGTCGACGATTCGACCAGCGAAACTCCTGCTCCGCTGTCTAAAAGTGCTACTTTACTTAAATTGCCGAAATTAAAAATTAAATGGGGCCTTGGGTGAGCAGATTTTGAGTTGTAGCCTATACAGTCGACTCGAGCGTGAGTTGGTTCTTCTTTGTCGTTTGCTTCTTTCCTTGGGTCTAGTTCTAGAAGTAGGCTAGTACTGTCAATCGCCGCCGCTAGATGGAGTTGGTGTGGCGTTGGATTGCCTGAAAACTCCGATTTCGCTCGTTGCTGCGTGTTCCTTTTTTCTTGACGTTTTCTTCGTTTTTCTTCTGTAATTTTTTCGGGGTTTGAAACGCTGTCCCAATAAATTAGACAGATTGTTGGTGATGTTACGGACGGAATTTAAGGAATGCATAGCTTCCATTCTTGTTGATTATGATCGGAAATCTTGACGGCTTTGCCGGAATGAATTAAATGCGATCTTCTTTCGTTTCTTCTTTCGTTGGTGTCTGATGTACTTCGGAATTCGACTGTCCTGTTGATGCCTATTAATTCCAAAACTATGGGGTTGTTTGATTTTGATAAATTTAATTTGGAGTGAAAGTTGTGGAATGAATACCATATTTAAAGAGTGTGAGCGTGACTGAATCACATTTTAACTTGAAAGTCTTGTTTACTTTATTTAAAAGTTCGGGGGGAAAATTTGCGCTAGATGAGCGTTTAGATCTAAAGCTTGGGCTACGTTTTATCTAGAATTGTGCCTAAATGTGCTGAAAATCTTGGAGTTTTATTAGAGTTTTGTCTGATAATGCTCGTTTCTGGTGCTGCTGATCGATTTTGAATTTTGTTTTAACAAAATTACGGTTTTGGCTCAAGTCAGTTCTTCCTCTTTTTTTTTCTGTAATATTAACTGATCATTGCATAATTAAGTTGATGTAAGAGAACGAGTCGGTTAAGTGAGGGTCATTAATTCGATTAATGTGGCAAATTGATTATTAATTTTCTAATAAAATTTCTAATTTCCTGAAATTCAAGAAGGGGAGAAATTTTCTGGTTACGCTTAACTGTAGTACTAGGTTCGCGTCTGCGTTTTATTTTGCTTAAGCTGCTACGCTTTTGTTTGAAATTATAAATTGGCGAAACAAGGACCGGGGGGGGTTGATAATTTTAGGCGAATAACGAATAATAGTTGGAAAATAACTTTCCGAGTTCAGACTAATGGTTGTCTCGGGTGTCTTGATGTTGCTTCTTGCTTGGTTTATTTCTCCTTGCTGGTTGTAGCCTCCTAGTTTGTTCCTTTTTGGGATTGGTTTTCCCTCTCCTTCTATCTTTCTAGACGTAGTGTGTTTGCTGCTCTTACAGCCTCTAATTTTACGTCCTGGGTCCTGCAACTTTTGCTTAGGTGGCCTTCGCCGTAGCATCTGAAACAAGTGTGGCGTTCCCTCTTTTTGGGTTGAAACGCATCTACTCTAGCTTCACTGACTGCACCTCGCATTTTCAGATTTCTTACTTCTCTATTTGTTTTTTCAATTTCTTGTAGCAATTTTGCTAGATCGGCGGCTGTTACGTTGGCTGTTTTGTCTGGGGCTGATGACATGAAGCTTGTGTTAGTTGTAGGCTTAGGTGGTGGCTTCTTTTTCGGCTGTTGCTCTCCTTCCTCTGCATATTCGCTGATTTCCGTCTTGTCTTTTTAGAGTGACGTGAAGCATTTTTTCCCAGCTCCTAGGCTTTTGATTAGCTAAGAACATTTCCAGTTCTCTGGGCATGGCCGATTTGAAAGTGCATCTCATGGTTTCGTCTCGCATTCTCTTTTTAAGTGTTGCTTCTAAGATGCTATCTTCTGGCTGAACCATCCAAATTTCGGCTGCCATGATTTCTAGACGATCGGCGAATGCTTCGATTGATTCCCCTTCGTACATTTTTGCCCTTAAAAATTTAGCGCTAATAATTTCGGCTCCTCTGGCGCCGAATCTTTCAAATAAAGCTGATTTGAAAGTTGGCGATGATGTTTTTTCGGCGATTACTAAGCTAGTTGCGACGAAACGAGCTGCTCTGTTGTTGCATTTGTTGGTTGCTGCTGCTATCAGCTCGCTATCTGGCAAATGGAGATCAATTTTTCTCAGATTATCCGTAGAAGGAGGAAGGTGAAAATGTTGGTCCCTCCTTCGCCTGAGATTTTAGGCAGGTTTTTCTTTGCTTCTCTAATGTCCTCCCACATTCGAGCTTCTACTTTGTCCCTAATTCTTTCTTTGCTGATGTTGTTTTGTGGGGTACTGCCTATTTTTTCTGCTAGCCTATTCAAAACTTCCACTTGGCTTTCGTTGGCTTCTGGAAGGCTTGCTAAAATTTGTGAAAAGTTGCTGCTGTTTGATGCGGTGGGGCTTGAATGCAAGATTGGCTGATGTTGTTGGCTTGTAGTCTGCGTTGTTCTCAGTGGATTCAAAAAAGGTGGAAAACCGATGTTTAATGCTTCGAAAAAATAGCGAGAGTCATTTGGTGGCAGACTATGATGCTGTGGTGAATGGCTACGTGAATAATTCACCCTATTTCTCCTAGAATCATCTGGCGAATTTGTACGAGAGTGCCGTGGTAGGGAATCACGGGGAGTGCTACGTGATTCATGTTCAACATTCCGATGCTCATCTGTTGGCTGCTGGCGTAATGGGAATTTCTCCGCTACTGTGCTACGCTTGTTAGAGGGTGCTCTAGGCATGTGCGCACGTTGTCTTCTCTACCGAGATTGGGTTGGTTGCCTAGCGGGAGGAGCAAGTGTGTTGGTCGTCTGCTGGGCGGGAGGGACAAGTGCGACGGCGGCATGAGCGTCTGCAAGGCGATTGGGCTTCACAATAGGCCTGCCGCTAGTTGAAAGCCTTAAATTGTTCCTGTTTTTAGGAACTTTTTTCGTGCTTTTGCTAGATGTAGTGCTTTTCTTGTGACTAGGCATGTTTATGTCCTAAATTTAATCAAATTAGATTAGGAGAAAAAAAATATTCGATTTCTAGTAGCCTACTTGCTCTGGGTTTTTTTTTTCTTATTTAATCCGAACACTCACTACTTCGCTCAATAACAACCGTAACGTGCTGCAGTTTTCTTAATGATTAGGCGTGGGTTAAATTTGAATCTAAAACTTCGACACCATTGTAAATCTCTCGTAAATCCTGATTGTTAGGTCTTACGAAGATAACAGAGGTACTTAATATTAATAACTAAATAATTAGTACCGGCCGGCGCTAATGCAATGTTACTAACTACAGCACATAAAAGCAATAATGAGCAAAGTAAGGGAGTCCACACAAGATGATCGGTCCGAAAGCTATTTAATTCGATTAATTTGGGTTAAGGTTATCCCACCATTGAATCAAGTTAAACCTTCAATAACTAAGTTAAGCACTCTAAATGAATGGGGACTGAAGGAAATAAGAAAGGGGGCTCTTAAATAAGATGCGCCCTTTCCAAACACTAACCAGGACTTTGTCTCTAAAGGAGGGAAGCTCCCTTAAAATTCGGCTAAGTCCAAGATCGTCAGTATTACTTAACTCTGAACAATGCGGTGGGAATTCCGACTCCAAGGGCTCAGTGGCTGTTGGTAATTGATGTCCAAAAGTCGGGAAATGAGAGAGAAAATCTGCAGGACCCTGGGTTTTAAAGGGGCCTGCATCCTGCTCTTTTGTGTAGCAGACGATGTGCTATTGGATGCTGAGGCTGAGGGAGGAGCTGATTGGTTTAGGAGCCGGACCACTGATGTTGACTGAGTATCTGGATGGGCCCACATGAGTCAGCAATTAAAGGTGCATGAGGCAGAGGCCAAGTGCACTGAGTGTCATCTGCTAAGCTAAAGCTAATGTTATTCTGATAATAATAAATGGATGTTGTAAGGCTGTTGCAGTTAATAAGTTAATGTTATATCGATAAGAAATATTGGTTGTGTACCACATGGTACCGATACCGAGACCGATTATCGATACCGATAATATCGGTAAGTGCTAATTCTCAAAATAATTACATTATGAGTTATGGAATGAGGAAAGGCCAAACCTAGAACACATAAAAGTTTTTGGAAGTAAAGCCTAAGCACACATTCCAAAGGAAAGAAGAACCAAGTGAGATCCAAAAGTGCAAAAAGGAACTTTAGTAGGCTACAGCGAGACTTCAAAAGGCTACAGAATACTGCTGCCAGATAAGGACAGAGTGATAATTAGTCGAACTGTCGTCATAGATGAAGAAGCTCAAAATCCAATGGAGTTCATTCGAACCACCGAAAATAGACCTATTCAAAGTGCCCAAAGAAGTGAACCAGAAATCGAAGACCAGCAGTATGTTGAAAACACAGAAATTCATATTGCAGAAAATTCTCATGTTCCGGTCACAAATGATGGAGAAAATGTAAACCCAGCAGTAAGAGCTTCTACCAGGATAAACAAGGGTATCCCAGCCAGACGACTGTCGCACATGGCGCGAATTGAGCTTGAAGAAGAACCAGAATCATGGCAGGATGTCTTGAAGATGCCAGAATGCGAAAAGAAAATGGGTTAACGCAACAAATGAATTACATCTCTTCAAGAAAACAACAGTTGGACCTTGACAGAGTTACCGCCAGCAAAGCATGGAATTGGCTGTAAATGGATTTTTAAAACTTAAGTATAATGAACAACGAACGGTTAGCAGTTACAAGGCAAGGTTAGTTGCAAAAGGCTACTCTCAAAAATATGGAGACGACTACGACGCAACGTTTGCGCCTGTGGGAAAGCAAGTTACTTTTCGGACATTGATGACAGTAGCACATGAAAGGGCTTCAAGGTAAGGCACATAGATATGAAAACTGCGTTCCTTAACGGAGAAATTGAAGAGGATTTGTACATGGAACAACCAGCAGGGTATACAAAAAGTGGTAAGGAACCATTTAGTATGCAAGCTTTACAAATCTATTTATGGTCTAAAGCAAGCGGCGAGATCTTGGAATATTAAAAGTGAACGAAGCACTGATTGAAGATGGCTTCACTCGAAGCCGTGCAGATCCGTGTTTGTACACAAAGTGTGAAAATGGAGAATGGACTTATGTGGTTTTATATGTGGATGATTTTCTCGCTATGAACAAACATGACAGTGAAATTGACAAGTTGGTTCGAAAGCTAAGCTCGCATTTTGAAACCAAGGATCATGGAGAGGTAGGCTACTATCTTGGAATTCAAATTCAAAGAGAAGAAGATGGTAGCTTCACTCTCAATCAGAAAGCCAAAATAAATGACATTGTTCAGAAGTTTGGCATGGAAGAAGCAAAGAGAGTGTCTACTCCCATGGACACTGAATACCTGAAATTTCAAGGTGAAGAAGATATTTTACCAAATAATGAAAAGTACAGAAAAGCAGTAGGTGCACTACTGTACATTTCAACCACTACAAGACCAGACATCACAGTCGTAGTGGGAATTTTTTGCAGACGAGTATCCAATTCCAGGGAAAGAGATTGGAGAGCAGTGAAGCGAGTTATTCGATATCTGAAGGGGACTCGACACATGGTGTTCACCTTTCCAGCCTGCAAGGACTTGTCACTCACTGCTTATGCTGATGGCGACTGGGGAGGTGATACAAGTGACAGAAAGTCAACAAGTGGGTACATATTCAAACTTGGTGAAAGTACTGTATGCTGGTCAAGTAGGAAGCAAACAACAGTTGCTTTGTCATCAACTGAAGCAAAATATGTGTCTGCTGCATATGCAAGCCAAGAAGTGGTGTGGATAAGACAACTACTAGAAGATATTGGACTGCCTCCAGACAAAGCAACTACAATTTTGGAGGACAACCAAGGTTGTATAAGACTGGCAGAAAGTGAACGTGTCAATGCGAGAACGAAGCATATTGACGTAAGGTACCACCATCTGCGTGACTTGGTCGAAAGGGACATTATTCAGTTCAAGTATTGTGAAACAAATTTAATGTTAGCAGACATTTTTACAAAGCCCCTTCCTAAATCCAAGTTCTGTAATCTTAGAGCAGGTGTTGGACTCAAAAACTAATTTGTCGAGTGGTGGTTTTGGGAGTTATTCAGTTTTAACTATATAGCGACATGGTCAGTTTTTGTAGGTTTCAGTTTCAGAATGCCAGTTGTCATTTAGGTTCATAGATGGTGTTACGTGCCTGTAATTTATGCCAATGCCATATGAGATGTTGTAAAACCCCGCCTTTTTTGTAGTATGTAGCCTATAGCGCAAAGTAAACATCGTGCTGTTCTTTATCGAGTTTTTCATTGCCAAAATCCTATAGTTTCAACGGCTGTTTTATGGCCTTGATAGTTTTGGGGGGAACCATGTTACCTAAGCTGGGGTCACATTAAAGTGGTAAGTGCAATACTTACATCGATTCAATAATTTGTGGGAAAGATTTCACTTTTTCGCTAATTTTCGCACTCTCTCACTCCTTAAGGTTTCGCATAACCTTGAGTGATTTTCGAATATAGTCTTTAATGCTCTTGCTGATGTTTGTATCAGTAGCACTTGTTAAGTTCACTATAGTCTTTCTTGCTGAGTCATTTTAGTTCAGTTTTAGTCTTTCTTTGCTGTGTATCTGCAGAGTTTATCGTTTAGCGTGGTCCTAGTTGCTTCTTGCTGACTGGTTTTCTCACTGTCTAATGGAGCCTTCATTTTTGATAGACACATTCTTCTTTATTTTCACATGGAGCCTTTGCATTGTGCAACGCATCCTGATTGTTTGTTTTTGCCTGGAGCCATTGTATTGTACAACGCCTCCTTTTCTATTTTCACTTGGATCCATTGTATTGTACAACGCATCCTTTTCTATTTTTTTTGTTGCTTGAAGCCATTGTATTGTACAACGCATCCTTTTTTTTTTGCTTGTGCCATCATTTTGTTGACGCATCCTTCTACTTTCACTGGTGCCATCATTTTGTTGATGCATCCTTCTACTTTTACTGGTGCCATCATTTTGTTGACGCATCCTTCTACTTTTACTGGTGCTGTCGGGTTTATTTTTCTCTGCAAAAATCGAAACTAAATTCTGCGTCATTACTGTTTCCTTGTAAAGTTACTGCACATGTTATGTGTTTCTTACTTAAAGTACTTATACCTAGTTTTGACCTGAGTGACTAAATTTTACTTATAACTTGTAGCCGGAATTCTAGTGTCTTGTTTGTGTTACCTTGTTTTTATTGCCCTTTCTTTGTCATGTTTGCATTAATTTGCTTTTCCGAGCTTCTTAGCTTCTAGCTTGGAGTTGGTTTCCTGTCTTATTTCAGTTTATGTCTGTACTCAATTAGCTTTAGTTTTCAGTTTGGAATAATTTTCTTGTCTTATTTCAGTTTATGTCTGTGCTCAATTAGCGTTAGTTTTTAGTTTGGAATAATTTTCCTGTCTTATGTCAGTTTATGT
>JAHWFP010182369.1:0-11800 GCA_023313725.1 Lithobius niger
GCCGCGGGCAACTGGTAGTGAATCCTAACTGTGGTTGTCAGTTGACAATGGACACTGACGAGATGAGGTTGATTAAATTTGTGACAACCATTTGATGCTATAATTTAAGTCGGTAGCTTTTAATATTACAAACCGACCAGCAGCTAACTCTGAACAAGGATGTTTAGTCGTTATATTCATTTCCAGTTGCACCAGGGCGAACGGGAGGCAGTGCTGCTGAAACGTAGCCACTAATTATGTAATTGCAGAAATGCTGTCATGGGCGGAGTAAAATATGATCATTATTTCATTTCTGAACTCGTGGAAGCAATAGTTGCCATTTCCGCGTCCATTTGACATGCTCCTAAATTCGATTAAAGTTTTTAATGATCTTTTGTGTCCAATTTAACTTGTTAACGATCCTTTGGAGGCAATGTGACACAATGATTGATCTTGTAAAGTGTTGAAATTCTCCAGAAACCCCACGAGATGATGCAGGTAATACAGAGGGGGGGGGAACAATGCTTTTCGATTATGTATGAAAATCCGTTCATGCTACGTCAGTTTGACGGTAGTTTGACATCATTTTGAGAGCAGCAAAGTCGAAGGGTTCAAAACAGTTCAAAACAATTCTGTCGATTTGTTGAAGAGCCTCTTGATAAATAATACGAGCAAGCAGAAGAAAGTAAATCTGGCTAAAGGTTCACAATAATAGCCGATTCCTTAGAATCAGTTTGGGCCAGTGACTCATTCTTGCCAGTCACTTTATATAGGAGTCTAAATTTTCGACTCGCGATCGGTTTTTATTTTTCGAAGGAATGTTGCTGGGTAAAAATAATGAGTTATTCACAATAAAACTGCACAAGTTTGCATTTACTCACCTATTTACTTACAATGTAACATAATTATACCACAAGTGCCAACATTTTGACGGAAGTGTCAACCAGTGGTTCGTATTAGGTTGCTATGACAGAAATCTGTTTACAATTCTGCGTAGCCAGGCACATTGTGATAAACTGTGAGGTTTCGGTATCATAATATGCGGTAGTGTTTAGGTCACGTGAAACCTTACTAAATGTTTTTTTTATAGTTTTACTTTTTAACGCGGTAGGTAAGGCAATGATTGGTGTCTGCGTGCCTCGTATAAAGCGGTGACATTTGCCGCCATATTGGCACCAGTATGGGTTTTGGAGGGCATAACTACAAGGTGCACTACATAAAAATGGAGGGAAAAACAACGGAAGAGCGGATTTCTTAAGCTTGAAATAACGTTGTTTTCTCCAACAACAAAAATCGCGCGTTTTAGGTCTAAGAAATCACTCTTCACAGCATCGGCTTCAGTATGACGCCCTTCTGTCTCTCTCTGCAGTGCCCCTTGCAGCTAACCCATTAAGGCTCCAGCATAGAGTTATATACAATGATACTACGTCGTGTCACTGCCGTATTACCTCGCATTACACGTAGTGTGATAGTATATAAGTCCATGGTATTACTGATACATGAGTAAACGACATCATTGAAAGACGGTAAATATAACTCATCACCATGAATCATCAATTGGGTGATGAACGAAAGGAGACGACTTGGAAGACAGTGGCCCAGTAAGGAACCAAACAAAGCCAGCTAGGGGGTCTGGGGAAGCGCAGACTTCCTAAGATTACTTCATGGCGGAGCAAGCTGAATTCGGGGTTCTGTTTTGTATTTTGAACAGAAAGATTTTCCCCCCTCCCTCTCCCCAACTCAAAAATTGTTCTCTGTGACCTTACCCTTTGATTGACTCCATGGACTAACGCGCTGGGAGATTGGTTCAAATTCCCATGAATACATCAGTCAGTTGCGAGGTTAGTTCTGCCATGCTTTGCTCGCAGTGCTCGGATTCAGGAAACCGTTACAACGTTTGCGCTTCTCCTTTTTGACTTAAGCCCTAACCAGACTGGCTGCTCGCGGCTGCACGCCGACGCAGTAGTGTAAAAAAGACTTCAAATATTTGTCCATAACGCAGCACCAACCACACGATTACTGCAATATTGACTTTGTAGGCACGTAGTTACGCATAGCTTCGCACGAAATTTTCTTCTTTCTGGAGAGGCCTTTAGGGTGCGTTTATGTCTTTGCATTCTCGCAGCTGGAAGCTGGAAAGCATCAGAAATTCCAACATGGCGGCGGTGATAGCTCTGCCGGCTCGCAACGAAAAGTCAATAATGCGAGATCAGAAGCGACTGGGAAAACTGTTTCGTCAGGCGGAATTCTTTATCTTGTTGTCACGAATTGTAAGACTGCAAGTATTTACTCGCCGATGTCGGATTTAGTTCATCCAGGTAACGTTGTAACGTTGTTACCTTAGCGACGACACCTTTTGCTATCGCGACGAAATTCTAGCTGCGAGAATGCAAAGGCGAGTCGTTGCGTAAACGCGCCCTAACTTATTTGTTGGTAAGGCGTACACGGGATTATAGTGTCCGCGGCCTATCTTGAGTTCTCCGCAGAACGAACACAGATAATCGATTGTACGTTATCAGTAGCAGAGTGCCTTGTTGATATCCAAGATGGTTACAAAAACAATGGCGGCCATCGATTAAAGCCACTCCATCCAGGAAGACTTAGCCGCTCACAAAATACGTGCAGGACTCAAGATACACCGCGTACACAGTAATCATTTATTTTGATTGTCATTTATCCAACGACATGTTGCATTTTTATCCTTTCGGTGTTTCGCCGCGTGTTGGCAGTGTCTCCGTATTTGCTCTTTTTGGTGCGTTGGTAATTGTCCGGCATTTGCAATTTTACCAGAAACCTGCAGACGTACAAGACTGCGAGTGTAAGTAACATTATCTCGTTCATGTAAAACCTTCAACTTGTTAACCAACGGCTCTTGGTTATTCATAGCTTTGGTTCGTTGGTTGCTATAGCGATGACGAGTGACAGTGCCTTGCTTCTCGTTATGAATTCCCGTGTTTCGTTCGGCGTGGCGTGTTGCGGCTGGCTGCGTGTAAGGCCTTCGATTGATCTGTAATGTTGCAAATAGGGGAGAGAGTGAGACAAATGGGGGAGTGGGAGTGGGAAGTATATCTAATGTTTGAATGTGCTCATCCACACACACGTACACGCACACTCTTAACGCGCACAAGTAGGCGGACGCTGCCGAAAGACAGCCTCCTGACAGCTTCTGACGACTGTGTAAACGTCCAGTAACTTAATTCAAACGGTTGTTTTCGTGCTTCGGTTACGGAGGGGGCGCTGTGGTTGGCGTTATAGTGCATGGAACAGCCGTAAAGTTGACAGCTAGCGGATACGGTGGCGCTGTAACGAAGATCGGACAGCGCCGTACGTATTAACTGATTGGTGGGTGAAGGCGAGCCAACAGAAAACAGTGGTTGCTGTATTGCTGAACACGTCGTTAACAATTTCATGTCCGTGTATACACTTTTTATTCCGCAGTGATAGTCAAAGTTTTCTTGTTTGTTGCGAAAACTGGACCTTGTAATGTCGGGAAATGCTTAAAGGCTCCTTTTCACCTTTTCAACTCCTAGATGCAGCAGCGTAGAATCTTACGCAATATAATTTATCGCGATATAAAGAAAAATAACGGTAAATAACAAATGGAACGACACTATTCGCAGCAGCGCCGTGATTTTCATAACTAAAACGAGATCACGTAACTCAAAACGCACCCTGCCACCGAAATGCTTCCTGTCACATGCTTTATCGATAGAATCCTTGGTTTCGGTCTCCTTCAACAACCCTTCCCCCTCCCCGGAAAACACTCAGTAAAGGTTCGGCCTTTTTACCTTTTTATGGCTGCCTTTTTCCCTCCATCACGTGCACGATCCAAACATGTAAAATTTTTAGTCTTCCGGTGAGATTTTATCTTGTTTGTCGATGAATAAACGTCCTTGTGAAAGAATTGTATGGGGCTTGGAAAGGTCCTTGAAAATATTTCCTTGAAAAAGTCCTTTGGTGTAGAAAATAAGTTAAAGAATGTGCTTAAAGGGACACCCGGCCTGCCTGATAACATTCCGCGTGCCAAATTACAGCTACGCACAGGTCGTCATCTGGGCAATTAAAGCTCCAAGGTCGGCTGGGGTGGTAGCTGCGTTTCTCGCATAGCGGCTGTCTCGGTTGGCCTTGGGAATAGTACACGAGAGAGAATCAAGTCAACGATTGTGTCGTCACAAACCAGAATGATTCTCGTATTTTAAAATCACAATTTATAATTTTCTAGGCTAGTGTGTTATAATTTTTCTTCGACGATCTATTGGAATATTTAATTTTAATTTTTACCGCATTAGTCTATTAGATTTTAGATCTCATGGTAATTATTAGAAAATTAGTAGATGTACACACAGAGATGAAACGTCATGATTATTGTATGCGCGCAATGCATCATATAGTTACGGGTCGTTCTTAAATATAGTTAACAATATTCAACAGAAAATCTCCTAGATGCCACATTTAAAACGGTTTTTTAGCAAGGGAAGTAAATAGACCTTTGGGGCCGTACTTGATGTGGTGGATCGAGAAAAATGGCGGTGGGAGGTATATCCCTTTAACTTTTCTGTATGTGTTCTTGTGTAGACCCCGCAAATTACTACAGACATATACTATATTTAAAGGCTAATTCTTTCTTGTCCTATAACTGTCACACATAGTTCTCAGTACGCCCTTGTTGCCGTCGTACCGTTTCGCGAGATTCAGCGTAGTAGTATTACAACGTCACTTCCGCTCTCTTCTTCACGTGACTCGGCGTTGCGAGTGCGATACGAAAACATCAATGAAATGAGGTCACGTGGCAGAATGAACGCCAAAATTGCGTCGCCACAAGCCGGAAACGATAATAGGTCACGAAAGTTGGGCCAACATCTAGGCACGCCAAACTGTAGATATGAGCAGGATGCCCGAAAAACTCTGCCCGATAGTCAACGGAAATTCATCTAGACGCCGTATTTTAAAGTGGATTTTTTATCAAGGAATTGATTAACGGCTGGTAAATAAACTCTTGGGACCGCACTTGATGCGGGGCTCCCAGTTTTCCTAAATTTCCCATTTTTAATAGGATTCCAATAAAACTCCTATAAATCGTGAAATGTTTCGTATATTTCCTGTTTTCTGTTCCGAACTGAAATATTGCCATGTTTTTGGTGTATTTCCTTGCTACGCTAATTATTGATAGATCCTAAAAGAAAAACGTCGGTCTTCCCCTTCCGTGGCACAGCATCATGGTATGAAACCGAAACTTCAATTGGTCCAACGGCCTAAGGGCTTATTTAGGCAACGACTCGCCTTTGCATTCTCGCAGCTAGAAGCTAGAAATCATCTGAAATTCTAACATGGCTGTACGGTATTATTATGTGCACGGCGTATCTTGCGTCCTGCAAGTATTTTATGAACGGCTACGTCTTCCTGGAGGGGGCTACTTTAGTCGATGGCCGCCATTGTTTTTGTAACCATATTGGATATCAACAAGGCACTCTGCTTCCAAAAACGTACAATCGGTTATGTATGTTCGTTCCGCAGCCCAACTCAAGATAGGCCGCGGACACTATAGCCCACTGCATCCAGGCTAATAATTTCTATAAACCTCCTATAAATATTTGTTTGATTTTCCTATAAGCTCCTGATTTTAACCAAAAATTCCTACATTTCCTATTTTTGTTTCCACTGAAGTTGGCTGGGAACCTTGTTGATGAGAAGTGCTGAGAATATTAATAGGAATTCCGTTTGGAAGGTTTTTCCCTTTAATTACGAAGTTATGGTAAAATTGATAAAAATTAAAAATAAGCTAAGACTCTCCTTTCCTCTCAAGCACAAGGATTTAATATTTTGTCGGCATTCTACCTCTATAAGATTGGCTATCATTGCTCAACAATATCACAGTGGGTGTTTAACCATAAATCAAGGTATTAGTATTGTAAGCCAGGAGAATGGGTCGAGAACAACATGGCCATAAAGGGTTGAGCCAAATGGCAAACCAAATGCACAATTGATGATGGTTTCCTAAAATTCAGACGAGCAGAAGAGCATTATTGGAAAACAATTAGTAGAATTAATGTTCCGATTTCCCCATCTCTCTTATTGCACGTGTGGTGCGGATGAGAACCAAGGTGGTCAAGTAGAGATCATGCTCTAATCTTGAATGGTATCGCGCTTAAGAGAACTAAATGCGGTGTCGACGGGCCCGGACTGGCAGCCCTGGGGCCCAAGTGCCATGACGTTTTAAAAAGCCCCCCCCCCCCTAACACAATTACGTGGGGGAAGGGGGTAAATTCTGCGAGGTTATAAGGGGACCGGTCATTATTTATGTTTATATATTTGCTCGGCAGACAACATTTCGACATCTTTCTTGTATTGAATGTCTTGTGAATAAGCGCAAAAAATCCATGTGATTGGTAGCGAGTTGGAAATTTTTTACTTGATATAATACGAATGCTTAGCTGGAGTGAGGGGTGGAAAAAATAAAGAAAGTAAGAGATTCGATGCCATCTTCAGGTAATAAAAAAAAAGGAACCTTTAAACATCAGTAACGTATCGTTCCTTCTTAGATATAAAATGTTTAATGTTGGCTTTACCTCAATATTAGGAGAACTGTACATTTTACCAGTATAGCATAGCGATGGGTCAAAGTGGCCTGGTGGTTAGCATGACTATCTTACGTGTCAGAGGTCCCGGGTTCTAACCTGGCCTCAGCCACCTCTGGCATTTTCCGGAAGAGTAGGGCCCTGTGATGCCTTGTGCTTATGTCAATTGTGGCATGTAAAAGAGTCTAGGAATTTCAGACTGTAAAATTACCTAGAAAATTTCTCCCTATTGCTTTCTGTCGCTATGGCTTCAGCTAGGAATGCGTCAAAGCCCCAAGTGCAGGGCAACACACATTCATAAATAATACAAAATGAAGAAATCTTAACAGAAAGGAATTTAACCGCACTTTAATGCTATTTTTTTTTTGTTGGAATAAAAATGGTATTAAAATACGGTTAAATTGCCTTGTTAAAATTTCTCATTTTTTTTTCTTTTACATGCGTGGTGAATTTAGGGAAACCAGTCACGATGAAGTCACAGAGGGGTGAGGTGGATGGCAACAGATTTTCCGTGAAAACGAGTTCTGAAATGAACTACAAACGGTTAAACCGAACGGAAAACCAAATGGGCTCGAGCAGGATTAAATAAATACCGTACGGATGCAAACCTACTTTAGGTTGCGCTTTGGACTTAAATGTCAAACTGCCTGAGCGGGGAACTGAACCCACGACCTATGAAACCAATCGCCGAGGTCCCACCGCGGAGTCATACTGACACGGCCTTATTTAAAAGGAAGAGGATTGGAAACGTGTACGTTTATATGTGTATGTGTGCGTGTTAAATGCTTCCTATGTGCACCATTTATTGTAACTATAGTGTGCGCGGCCTATCTTGAGTTCTCCGCAGAACGAACACAGATAATCGATTATACGTTTTCAGTAGCAGAGTGCCTTGTTGATATCCAAGATGGTTACAAACCAATGGCGGCCATCGATTAAAGCCATCCCATCCAGGAAGACGTAGCCGCTCACAAAATACTTGCAGGACTCAAGATACACCGCGCACACAATAAGCCCGTGTTATCAGTACGGCTCAGCAGTGGTACCTCGGCATTTGGTTTCAAAGGTCGTGGGTTCAATTCCCCGCTTAGACAGTTAGACATTTACGTCCAAAAGGCAACGTAAATAGGTTTGCATCCATATTTATTACATGGCATCACAAAGCATTTCGATATAGATTCCTAAAAATTGTGCGCCAAATCCAGGTTGTTTTAAGTTTGCGTGCACGGTTCGATGCGGGGCTTGCTCTCCCAACGACCTGCTGCAAAAAAAAAAAAGTTCTGCTTTAAAAAAGTTAAAACTTATGTCTTTAAATAAATAGGTGGATCAGAGGCAACCAACCACGATCTCCCCTAAATTTCGTCTATTTGTAGTGAAAAGCCAGAATGGATAAAATTGATATAGGTTTTAGCATGCAATGAAGCTAATTGTTTTTAATTTTTTTTAATGTAGGAGCTAAGCCACTCAGAATTAATGAAATAACGCAAAAATAATTTCTACTGTTTTCTTGGGTTTGTGAGCAGCGTATGGTTTGAGCGTATTTTTTTATTATTTTTTTTTACGGAAAACTAAGTTTGTAAAGCCTGTATCGCCGTTCCTTAATAATGACAGAACTAGAGTAAAGAGAAAACTAGTAATTAGTGGAAAGTGCGGAACGGAAAAAATGTTTCACTGGATTGCGTTATGTACGTGATAAACAAAAAAGTTCATAAAGTAATTTCCACCGTAGTGGGTACACTTACAAGTCATTATTGTTTTTTTTTTAATTTAATTTTTTTTTAAATTTTAATTTGGAATTTATCTTTCACCTAAGTTTTGTGAACTGTGCGAAATTCAAAATTCTGCAGTTCGCTTGAGTTCATTTTATTATTTTTTTTTTTTTTTTGGGGGGGGGAGGTGGGAACTATTGTGGTTGAGATGAATTTGACGTCTGTTGAATTCTATCAATGTTGGAGATAACCAATGATGGCGATAAAAAACAAATTCAAGTTTAAGCTTGGGTGTGATGGCTTGCAGTGGATCGCGTGCGAGCAGAACGCATCTTTTAGCTACTACAGTTTGCCAAAACCCGTTGTCTGTCTGCATGGCTAGTTTTCCTTTCAGAAGTAGCTTGAGGAACGGGAAGCCAGCGGGCGTCACACGAAGCAGAAAATTTTGGAATCTCACTCATTTCCGTGACCTCGATGGGTCAAATTCATTACCATTTCGGGTGCTAATTTCAACTTTTGTAGTTTGTGTTTGCGGTACGTAGTGTTGGCATCGTAAAAATGCAGCCGCACCAAGTTTAAGAGGCATCGGCAATGGCGGGCGGGGAACGGTCTTATCTTTGCCGTGACCAGCGTTGTTTTGCCTGGCTCTCTCTGCAACAACCACGCCTGGCATATCCTGATAAATTACAACTTGCTTGTGAAGCCGTTAATAGGGTGCCATATTGCCACTTCCTCCCCAGTCTACGTTCCCATCCTCACATAACAGCCACCGCGCCCTCCCCCCCCCCCCCCCCCCCCCCATTCCATCGCGTATGCTGTTTCGTAACCATGGTTTTCTAAAAGGGTTTCTCTGTATGTGTTGTTCTCATTTTGAGTCGTTCGACCTGTTTATTAACTAAACATTAGCACGCTCCAAAAGCTTCTTTTATTGTTTTCATGCCGGTTATTTATTGTGACTCGAGAGATTTTATTTGCATTAATTGGATTATCACGAAGCAGCGGCGATGGTGTCATTGTTTTTTCGGTCTTTTTCCCTCCATTGTCTCTCTGTTTCCTGCCTCTAATAAATACTGACTCGCTGTCGGCTGATGCGGTCGCTACTTTTATCAAAATGTGGGTTTGTTTATTTGTCCCAAGGAGACCATAATCGCACGGAAACAAAACGATAAGTTTTCTCACTTTTTTTTTTTTGGCCTCCCCACTCGGTTCCGTTTCGTTTTCCCGCCTCTTTATACAACCGTTTCTTCTTTTCGCTATACCCAACAACGGAGCGAGACCGAAAGCGAGGCCCATTGTGTCCTCAACCACCACCATTTTACTTTTGCCGCCCAAGAGGTTATAGATAATATTTGTAGACTTCCTGTTTTCTTTTCGGAAACCATTAAACTAAAAAGCAAATCTAATTCTCTGTGCAGATTGTCGTAATTATCTAAAACGAGTTTTTTGAAACCACATCAATTCACGTAAGATACATTAATTCTTAAAAGCGGGGAGGGGGGAAAAGGGGTTAACAAGTTGAAAACTGTCACCGCCTGTTTTGAGTTGTGTTGCGTTAGGTGTTAGAGCGCCAACGCTTCCTTAAAAACCTGCAAATTTTTATTGCAGTAAACGTAATTTTAGTTGATTAAAGTGGGATTGCCACCAAATGACAATCTATAGCCATTGACAAACTATAGCCATTTGCCGCTATCTAATTCTATCTAGCCCTTACTTTCAGCAGGCGAAGGAACACACAAATACATTTCTTTTTACTTAATTGCCATGTGCCTCCTTAATTATTGAGTGTAAAGTTGGTGCGCCCACGTGCACCAGGAAGCAAGTGATTACGTTAAGCCTAACGACATAACGGGCGCTTTTGTTCTATATATTGACCGTTTTGAACCGCTAGATGGGCGCTATCTAGTGACAGTGATATTGTTAACCTTGATCACTTGCTTTCTGGTGCACGTAGACGCACCAACTTTACATTCAATAATTAAAGGCGCCCTTTCACCTTTTCAATTCCTAGATGCAGCACCGTAGAATCTTCGAGCAATGTAAATACAATACGAGTTAAATAAAAAAAAAAATGGAACCACCGTATTCACAGCAATCTGGAACGTGGATGCTGTGTTTAGAATATGGGCAACGCTATCGAAATGGCGAACAGGCGCCTTTAAGGAGGCACGTGGCTAGTTTGTTATTTAAAAGGAAATTTCTTTGCACATTCCTTCGCCTATTGAAATCAAGTATTAGGACACGTTTACGCACCAACTCGCTTTTGCATTCTCGCAGCTAGAAGCTAGAAATCACCTCAAATTCCGACATGACGGCGGTTTTATGTCTGCCGCCTTGCAACGAAAACGGCAAATAACGTGACTTCAGAAGCGTTTGGGAAAATTGTTTCGTCATGAGGAATTCTTTATATTATTGGCATGGATTATAAGACTGCAAGTATTTACTCAAACGATGTTGGATTTAGCTAATCCATTTAGCATTGTTACCATGGCAATGTCACCTTTGCCATCGCGATTGAGTTCTAGCTGCGAGAATGCAAAGGCGAGTCGCTGCATAAACGCGCCCTTACATAGAACTAAATAATGGTAGACGGCGCTAGATGCTGCATCCTGTCATTCGGTGAAAAGGCATCTTTAAACACATAGGGTATTGACGTGGTAAAAATTCTGATCATAAACAAAGAATGAATAATATGGCGTTGTTTGGTTACGCTTACATCATTGAATAATGTATTTTTGATATTGGTAAGATTTAAAGCCCATTAGTTTTGTATTAAATGAGAAGGAGGAGTCTCCAGCATCATTTTACTCTTTGGTCCGCCGTTCGTACTGAATCCTGACCCCATGCGGCCTGTTGTCGAACTAGTGTCCGTTTTCACTTTTGCAGAAAACGTAACGTTAAAAATGACGCTGTGTAGGGTCTCACACAGCGTATGTCACTTCGCAAGAACTAGCGCTTCATCGAACGTGGAAGGCATTTTTTCTTCTCGAGCCAAAGCGGACTGAAGTAGAAATTGCTTGTCTCGCCTCCCAACTGTATGCCAGTTCACGCAAGTGTGAGGAATGTAAAGTTTCTAGCGCTGTTCTGGTAAACTTAAGATTTTGGCAATGGTAAATCAACTGGCTTGGAGCCAGGAGCTGACACCTATACTACTTCTCTCCCAAACGGCCTTGTGCAAACGGTGGAATGCAAAGCGAGATACAGCACTGATATGTTTTTCAACAAGCAATGCAAGCAGGTACCAATTATTAGTTTACCTACCGTGTGTAGAAGTACAAATGATGAAAAGAAATCTTTGAATAATAGCAGTAATGTTTCACGTGGCTTAAACAAAAGAGGAAGACGAGCTAGATCATGAAACAAAAATCGTACAATAGAAATACCGTAGTACAGTAAGCCACCTTTACGTACTTACGTTTCGTCGGAGACCGGGATTCGAACTGGCAACCCAATCCGCCCCTGCAACGATTGTATTTGCGCCCGATAGAGGGTCACACCATACCAGAGCTGTACCAATGTACCTTTTCTGTCTCTGTATTG
>JAHWFP010182381.1:4924-17202 GCA_023313725.1 Lithobius niger
CTCTCAAAGTTGAGAGTTTAACACAGCGATCCTAGGTCGACCCTTACGAACACTGGCTATCGCCAGTGTTAATTTATCGCCCGGGGAGTCGGAGGAAAATAATGGGTGTGGGGGGAAGAGTTATGATTTGTTTTGGACCCTCTCGGGGGAGCTGGCATACATTTTTCAGGCCCCGTCAAGGGGGTCACAAAAAGAAAAAAAACATTAACCAAACTGGAGAAAAAGTCATTTTTGCACCTAAAAAATGACGCTTTCACAGCCAAAATTTCCTAAAAAAAAAAACCTCAGCTCCTCGGGGCCCCCCCATAATCTGTGTGTTTATACGGGTTTGGAGCTGTTAGTACCAGTATTACCTAATGTAGTTTTTTTTTTCAGTGAACTTTGTAGAAAAGCCGTGCCTCCTGCTTCCTTCCTAGGCTTCTTCTGTCTTTCACGTGCTGACAATGTTAGGAATATATGTGGGCATACAAAACAAACACTGCGTTCATCACTGTATGAAATCGACACAAACAAGATGGGTTTAAAATCGGTGTTTTAGAAAAAAATTTAAATTTGATTTTTCTTTTTTTTTGGGGGGGGGGGGCATTATTTTTGGACCTTGCGTGGGAAGGGTCAAGATTTTTTCAGGGTTTTGAAGGGAGGTTTTGAAGGGAGGGTCATCGAAAATTTGGTATCCATTATCATTTTCTCCGTGCCCCCCCCCCCTCCCCCCCCCACACACACACACCCAGCCATAAAATAATGGTCGGTCCCTTTTTATAGTTACTTTGGTTTTGTTTGAATATTTGTGTTTGTTCATAGCAAACGTTCAGCTACAAAACACGTATCTGTTAAGTGGCAGTGGTGGCTAGGGTGTGAGAGAGATCAATCCAACTGCCTGAAGTAAGCTGAGCTAGTAAGCTGAGCTAGTAAGTTGGTGGAAAGGGGACTCCAGTAAATCTCTGCTAGTGTTGTGCGAGTTACGAGGCAAGGTGGCCCGATGGCTAGCACGACTGTTGCCAGAGGTCTTCCGATCGAGCTCGACCTCGGCCATACCTGGCATTTTCGGGAAAAGGACCCTCTCATGCCTCGTGCTCACGTCGATTGCGGCATGTAAAAGACCTTACAAAAATTGTCCCTTTCTCCTTCTGTCACCACGGCTTCAGCTGGGAGCGTGTCAAACATCCAAAGCCAGCAGTGTGAGACTGCAAGCCTCCTTAGCAGCCAAGAGAGCAGTGCTGACCTATTCTCGACCAGCTTTAGGGTACGCCATCCTCCAGATTTTCCCTTCCGGTTTGGAATTTCCGGTTTGAATCCACCAACTTTTCCCTTCCCCTTACTAAACCTCTTTCTACGTCCATACTCTCTTTAGGTTCAAAATTGTGCCGATTCTACTGCACGGGCTTTAGTTTGCTTCATTTGACTTAAGGCTCAAAGAAATATATTTAAAACAAAATGGCGGAATATCAACTTGTAAATAAAAATGTGTGTACCCAAACCTTCCCTTTTGCTTTTCACCTTCGACACTTTATAGTTATTAATTTTATAACTGACATCACAATAGTCAATATTTACTAGCAGAGAAATTGATAACACAGTAACTACTGATACAAAATAAATTGAGATTTGAAATAAACTGTACAAATTACACATATCAGTAGTTTTATTTTTCAGGGCTCCCACTGTGAAATCGTAAATTTTATTTTAAATTTGATGGCAAACTGACCCACATTTTATAACAATTTTATGACAAAATCGATGTCTTTGGTATCATCTTTTCGGTAGTCCTCTAGTCAACGACAAAGTTGTCAGGGGTAGCATTGAAACACTTTTAAATAATAGGACTGGTACAACACAGTCACTTTCTTCAGCTTTTTTCCCAAAGGCCCGGTTTTATCACAGCCTGTCTGTTAAGGGCACGTTTAGGCAACGACTCGCCTTTGCATTCTCTCATCTAGAAGCTAGAAATCATCTGAAATTCTAACATGGCGGCAGTTTTAGCTCATGCCGGGCGCACCGAAAACAGTCGATAATATGAGTTTGGAAGCGACGGGGAAAACTGTATCTTCGGGAAGAACGCTTTTATCTTATTGTAACGGATTATACGACTGCACGAATTTGTTCAAACGATGTCGGATTTAACTAATCCAGGTAGCATTGTTACCACGGCAACGACACCTTTGCCATCACGATTAAGGGCGCACTTATGCAATGACTCGCGTTTGTATTCTCGCAGCTAGAATTTAATTGCGATGACAAAGGTGTCGTTGCCATGGTAAAAACGCTTCCTGGATTAGCTGACTCCGATGTCTTTTAAGTAAATGCTTTAAGTCTTGTAATCCGCGACAACAAGATGAGAATTTCTCCTGACGAAATTTTCCTAGTCGCTTCTGTACTCGAATTATTAACTGTTTTCGTTGCGAGTCGACAGAGCTAAAACCGCCGCCATGTTGGAATTTCAGATGATGTCTAGCATCTAACTGCAAGAATGCAGAGGTGAGTCGTTGCGTAAACGAGCCCTAAATTCTAGCTGCGAGAAAGCAAAGGCGAGTCGTTGCCTAAACGAGCCCTAAATTCTAGCAGCGAGAATGCAAAGGCGAGTCGTTGCCTAAACGAGCCCTATGCATCTCCGACTGGGTTGCTATAGCATAACCCTCTTGACGACATCGTTTTCATCGTTAACACTGGCAGTTTTAATTAAGTCCTGAACTGCTAGTTCTTCAGAAACCGTCAATGCAGCCGTGAGCGCTTAAATTTAAACATCAATGCTACCAGGCGTATTCCAAAAATCCACTCAAGTGTAAGTGGGGCTAAATGTGAGTGTAAGGGTCAAAACGCATATATAGAAATACCCTCAGATGTTAGGACACTCACATTCGCTTTAGTGGCTGTACTAAAATTGTTGACCCTTAACTTAGATGTTTGCACTCACATTTGCCCTCTCACACTCACACTTGAGTGGATTTGTGGAATACGGCTGTAAGTCTTTCGTTCTGCACTGTTTTGATTTTTCCACATTTTTCTTTGCTGCTAATTTAAGCAAATGAACCTGACTTTTTCGTTATTGTCCGAGAAATGTATGACAATTTCATGACATTCTGTTAAAATCGGAAAATGGTATGAATTTTATGACAAGTGGGAGCCCTGGTGTTTCCGCTTTTACAATAATATTTTCAGTACAACTATACAATAAATTGTATCATAGCATGTAGTGTTTTCTCAACACAACGTTGTTTACATTTTATTTAATATGAAAATGTTTTGGCAACGTGGAGCACTCCTGTGTTCGAATTCTGGTGACGAAAACAGCTGCTGCTCGTGCATCTCTCTTGGCACGAGTTTGTCGAAAACCATTAGCGGATTCTTTTTCCTTTTTTTCTTTTTTTCTCCGGCTTGGTGATCGGCAGTGAAGTGGTGCCTTAGAGAACCTGTGCCAAGCTACAAAAACCGCTTAGAACTTAGCACGTTCGCGAACACACGAAAATACAAACAAGGTAAATAGCTGATTCAGCGCAATAAGCTAAGCAGCTAACGAATTTCCAATGGAAAGGCGACAGATTGGCAAGGTTATTCGCTTAAATAAGTTTTCCATACGGTAATAATAATAATTTCATTATTGCACAACATTCCGCTTTCGCTCTAAGAATTTGCAGTGTTTAAACGATCTTTTATAATTGGTTGTTAAAATTAATGTTTTGCGTAGTCTTTTAAGAAGTTTTTATACTTAAAAAGAACATGGTTCTAAAATGATATGCTCAATTTGCCAAATATCAATATACAACCCAATACTTAACCTGCCGAATACCGAATTTGCAACCAAATACTCAACCTACAAAAAAACCGAATATACAACCGAATACTCAACCTGCCGAACACCGAATATACAATAGAATACTGAACCTGTCGAATATCAATATACAACCGAATACTTAACCTGCCGAATACCGAATTTGCAACCAAATACTCAACCTATAGAATACCGAATATACAACCGAATACTCAATCTACCAAATGACAGTAGTTAACCAGGTTTCCTGATGATACAATTTGAAGAAACTGAGGTATACAACGCACATCTTCGCCTTTTGAAAAACGTTTGAAAAACCTTTGCCTCATCAAATGTATTAGTCTATATTGGGCCTTGAAAAAGGCAATGCTTCCTTTTTTTTTAGGATTGTTGGAAAACATTATTCGTCCCAAAAAAGAAGACGAATTCTTTGCTACGTTCTACATTAACAAAATTGCGTAAATTTATATTAAATAATTATTCTGCCGAATACTGACAAATCTTAAGCGTCACGATTATTTGGCAAAAATTAGTATTTGATTTTGATGGAAGCAGTATCCTTAAGGTAACGGGTTTGAGCACAAAATCGTCCCTAAGAACCAGAAATTAAAGGCAAAAGTGTCCCTAAGGTACCGCATTTAGGCTAAAACGTAAGGTCCGTGAATCAAAGACAAAAGAATTGAACCTGAAGCATGTAGCGGCTTTGAATTGTAGAAGCTTTTGTCCAAAATACCTGCAATCGATTTCGACAAAACTGAGTGAAAGGTTTCACCATTTGTCACTGTTCGATAAATCTATTTAAAAAAATTTTCTGCATCCATACACGTAAGATTTAGGTCTTGTGTAGTGCTGTAAACTGATGTGTTAAGGATTAGCATTTAATTTTTAACTCGCAGCCTAGGTTAAAAAATGATTTTATAGACGATAGTCAAGGAAAAAATTAAAAGACAATTTTGACCTTGCATTTGGTTTTTTTTTTTAAACGGCAGAAATTTCTAAAAATAAAACAAAATATGGTTTCAATTTATGGTGATACGTTTGCTCTAAAAGCACACACAAAAAATATTAATAATAAATAAAACTGTCTGAAAAGGGGTACGAGTTAGGATCATTTCGTTGATTTCTCTGAAAATTTGGTTAAAGGGATATAAATCCTTCCGGTATATCGTGGAACCCGTTGAGAATAGCGTTTGCAACATTAACACAGGTTAGAGTTAATGTCGCAAAATCATCTCGCACGAAATGGGTGCACAGATAAACGAAGCAAGCAGTCTGCATCAAAGACTGGACTATGGGTGCACGGGTAGCTGCGAGCACCGGGGCGTCAGATTCGATACAGCTGTACATCTCTGACTTCTTACAGACCCAGGTCCGATCCGGGTGAAGGGAAGTATAATGTCTTTTTCTCCGGTTGTTTCCCGCCTGTTGCATGAAGGTTTCCTCTAGGTACTCCGGTTTCCTCCTTCATGCGGCAAAAAAAAAAACTGACCTGATGGTTTACCTTCCACTTAACATCTGCGGCTTGGGCCTTCAAAAAGCTCTAAGCTTATTGGCCGATAACTTCTATTGTACCGTATTATATTGTATTGTATTGTATTGTATTGTATTGTAAGAAAAAACAAGAAAATGAATATGTTGGCAACATTTACATACGTTTGAACTAATGTCGCAAAGCTTAAGTCATACAGGAAAGCCAACATGGCTGCATGTACCTTTAATTTAAACAACTGCTGAACAGGGATGTCACGAAGAACATTTCCTGCCTCTCCTTTATTATGTCATTTCTACCAATTATTGTTCACCCGAGTGACTAATCACAGCTAAAAAATCACCAGCTGTACAGTGCTGTTTAGAACTGCTGTTTAGAACTGCTTCCATGGTTTACGAATGTGTTTTCCATAGTTTTTGTTACACGGTTTTCAAGTTTATACGATGTAAACCTAACGGCAACCTGTTACCCACCCATAGCCAATGCCAATCAATCACCAAGCAGGCATCTTTGCCTACTTAAACACAATTTTTATTAATAATGGTTAATGGTTTTTATGGCCATGGATATACGTAAATGGTAGATAAAATAAGGGTCTGGGGCCTGTATGTAACGCAGAAGGAACAATCCAATGGAAGGCTTGTCACAATGGACATCTTGTTCTTCCTGTAACATTTACACTTGTTATTGTATTATTTACGAGGGCTTTAACTGAGTTATGAAGATGACAATTACTTGGCCGAGCAAGAGATGCTGTAACACATTATTCCATTTTCTACGTTCGTATTTCCATCTTACACAGAAATTCTTGAACATGAAGCTAGCGAACGAATCCACCACCAACCTTCACGAGTGCATCTGGATAGGTTACAATTAAAATACAACCACAAACAATAGTTGTCGCATTAACTGTGTATCTAGAAACAACTACGGTTGCAGCGACTCATTCTCACCTTCATCATTTTTGGACCACCTGATGCTGGGACTGATGGCCCAGCACCCTGATTTCCTTGAGCTGAGATTGAATGGGTGTCTCGGTGTGCCCTGCTGCTAAATTACCCATGTATTTACCTGTTGTATTGTTGCCTCATGACGTATCGTGAGATCGAACTTATTGTAAAGCTTATGCATAATTGCCTTGCTAACCTATTGTGATAGTCTGGATTCGTACATAGCAGACGAAACCATTTTCAAGGCTTTTTCAAGGCTTCCCAATGCTAACTTAAACCAACTTTTTGCACAGTCGACTCTCAAAATGACCTTTTTGTCAACATTGGCACCATTCTGCTTTTAGTTTGCAGTAGGATAGTAAACTGTCGTAAACAATAACTAACATGACGTCCTCCATCCCCCAATGGACAATAGAGCAGCGTCAAGTGACGTCATATTGGCTACGAGACACCATTTGGAGGTAATAGCTACAAGGTGCACTAGATTAAAATGTAACGGAAAACAACGGCATTTCTAGTCAAGCCAGTGCTTTGAAAGCGGATTTCTTAGGCTGAAAAGAACGTTGTTTTCTCCAACAACAAAAATCGTGCGTTATAGCCTATCCGGTCTAATAGCATTGGCTTCTGTAAGACGACCTTCTTTTCGCCCTCCAGTGCTCCTTGCAGCTAACCCAGTTACTGAATCCACCATAGAGTTATACACAATAATACTAAGTTGTGTCACTGGCTTAGAGGAAGGAGAAATGCAGAAACTAAAAGCTAGTGAAACTGTTGGCACAGCTGCCCCATTCTGGCAAATATTGCTTGCACGGCACGGCACCTCTCGCTTTCTGTCACTAGACCAATCCGAGAGGAGCATCGTTCACGGAATAAATGCATTCGGCTGACAAATTAATTCTACGTATTTTTCTTAACGTTATATACCTGAATTGATATTGCTGTTGTAGCATTAACCTCATTTCAAACAAAGTACACTAACAAAATTCAAGCCCATTTCATTAAGGCACCGACAACAAAAAATTCCAATTTTCAAGGTTTTTAAAAGCCTTGAATTATTTGTTTTCAAATGTAAACTGAGCTTTTGCACGAAATTCAAGGCCGTGTACGAACCCTGTGTAGTGTTAGGTAACCTGAACAACGTCTGATATCCAAGCTTTCATTAAACCCAATCTTCCATCAATGTAAGTAGCTTTTGGCAAATTGATTAGAAATTATTATACTCCCCCCCCCCCCAATTGTCCCAGTCCCCCCCCCTCCCCAAATTTAGCCATAACGGCCTCATAATTCAGTACGTCACCAATCATCTCAAAAATTATAGTTTCTTTGGCTTAAGACGTGGCAGGCACAGCTAACGTACAACATCTTACATTTACCAACATAAATAACTGAATCCAACCAAATATGTATATCCATTACTGAACTCTTATACATAAATAAAGTCAACCCCACTCCTTACTTAATGCATGTTGGAGTCGCCCTCCAAATCTCTCCACACGGTGTGAAAACCATTCCGTGAGTTTTTACACTTCACTGCGAAAATACTACGGTTTAGGACACACAAACAACAAATAACTTCTTACGGGTTTACTGTGGGTCCTCCACCACACAACATCCCTTCTGTAGGCTCAGACAATCATGACAAGTTGGCAACACATTTTCGCAATATGTTAAAAAAAAATAAAAGATGTACTCGTCCAAACCAATTCAATTTCGACCCAATCTGAAACGTGTGCGTGAACATAAACAGTAGTTTCGGCATGACACGTGTTATGGAACACTACATTACACATGGCTCAACAGACTCAATCCCCGTTTCCGCACGCTAATAGAGCTGTTAACATTATCGACAGCCAACACGCTCGTTACCTACCTCAGTTAGGAGGGATGTCGCGGAGTTTATAGTCAGAACCGTTTACATCCAAACCTACGGGTGGGTTGGGGGGTGGGGGACTGATGTTTCGGGGGGCAGCACTCGGAAAGATCGAAGTTGCACGCACAAGCAGGCAGAGCCAGACGCCGTCACATGGCTGCCACGGTCAATGCACTACTAGTCGACGTGTACTCGAGCCGCCCGCCGCTACAAACGCAATCCAGCCGCTGCTTTTAGGCGATCCGATCACACCCAGGACGCCCTTCTAGCTCAGGATACACAGTACGTCCAATGACAATCGGTACAAGGATTCACCAGGGTTTACACAGTTATGGCACGCAAAAGACGCTAAGAATCTGGAGAGAGAGCGGTACCAGCGCGGCTGCTTCTGGCACAGTGGTACGAAGACGAGCAAAGCACAAGCACGCCCTTCCCAAAGCAACGCTGCTGGCGCCACGCACGCCCTCATGAACGGGCGTTATTGAAAACGGCAGAAGGGAAATCATCGCTAGCGGCGGTTGAGATATACACTGCCGAAAACAAGTAATATTGAAAAATGTGTGCGAACGAAATTGCCCACGGGATGGGGGACAAGTTTTCGGTGTCCCGGAAATAAAAGGGAATTTATTAGCTTTCTACATGACCTAGAGGATTTCACAAAAAAGGAAAAGGTTCTCCCTGAAAAAAAGACGACATACAAAAATCCCGTAGGGGTAAAAAGGGACCCATCGAGTTTTCGCCATAGAATAGTGATATCAGAGCCAAAATGGCTGCCATAAAAAAAAGTATATACTCAGTCACGTTCGTACTTTGCTTTAAACATGCATGTTACACTTTCTAAGTTTCGGATTTTACAGAATGTTAGTACGACTTTTCAACGACATATATTTTAAGTACAAAAAAACTGTTGAACACACAGCATGTACTTTTTAACACTATAGGCCTACACGTGTTACAGTCAGCTTCACGTTTTGTTAACGAATGCTTGGCGGGAAATTATATATTAGTGTTTTCTTTATCAGGCGCCAAAGATTTATAAAGCTCTACCATATCACTTTAAAACTCTCCATTCAGCTCACTGTTTCAAATCGAAGGTACGCAAATGGATTGTTGGGCTTGCTGACCTTGAATCTATCTATCTATATATGTAATAGAGCAAGTGACACGACGTAGTATTATTGTATATAACTCTATACTGGAGCCTTAATGGGTTAGCTGCAAGGGGCACTGCAGAGAGAAACAGAAGGGCGTCATACTGAAGCCGATGCTGTGAAGAGTGATTTCGTAGACCTAAAATGACCGATTTTTGTTGTTCGAGAAAACAACGTTATTCTAAGCCTGAGAAATCCGCTCTTCCGTTGTTTTTCCCTCCATTTTTATGTAGTGCACTTTGTAGTTATGTCCTCCAAAACCCATACTGGTGCCAATCTAGTGACAATATGGCGGAAATGTCACTGCTCTATAGGCTTGGGTAACACTTAGCAAAATCATCATGCTTCGGTGGCACTGAGCAAAATCATCATGCATTATACAATGAAAGAGGTCGAGCAGGTTCATTCTTGCCACGGTAGCAAAGACAAAGAGCGAGCGCCCGACAATGTGAACGGTTGGGCCCTGCAACAATCAGTCACAAACGAAATTCTAGCTTTTAGAGCCGACTTGAAGACTTTCAAAAATGGTTGAGTAACAATCACTGCATGCACGATCGTTGTTAGGTATATCACGCTTGGTATCAGAATGGAGAAACAGGCAATTCAGAACAAAACAGCGGCGTCCTCAAAAGACATTTACTTCCCTACGAAAACAAAACAGCAGGGGTTCAAAGCGAGGGGCAGCAGGGATGGGAGGGGGGGGGGGGGGAGTTTCACACCACACAATGGGGGAATTCGGGGGGAGGGGAAAGGTGTTACCAGGGAGTAGGCGCATGGGGGAAATCTGACCATGCAGTGGCAGAATGTGGGGGAGAGGGAGCAAGGGGAAGGAGGAGGAGGGGACAGGAGGGGGCGTCAGCGACTTTTTCATTTCATGCTGCCCAGTCAAGTATTTCGCTAAGGTATGTGGGAACCTGCTAGACCTGCGTGTGTTACGCCGGGGGTACAGCTAGTTCTTGTTTATTCTTAATGTTTAGTATCTTTTATTGCTTCTTGTTTAGTATCTATTGGATATGACTTGTGTAGATGTACACTTGTCTTACTTTTTGTGTATGTTTTAATTTGACCTGTTTCCCTATTACTTCACGCAGAACTTGTTACTACCTATTGTTACTACCTTAATTATTTTTCTTGATGGTTCTGCGTCGTACACGAGTTTACTCTGCGACACAGATTTCCACTCTTGTAATTTCGTTGCCAATGTATCTCATGAAATGCTTTGGAGTGTATAATAAACGTATATCATCCATCTATCTATCTATCTATCTGTCTAATACACGACGATATAGCTAAAGCTTAGTATCTAAGAACAGTGCGCATCGCAAAACTGAAAACGAGTATACTTGTTGGGAGACGACGGTCCTTGAAACCCTGCAGCGATCCGACATTCCTAAACTATTGATCGTCTTTGTTGTGGGAGAAAGGTGTAAATCGCGTGCACCTCCACAAACTTTGCAGCGCAGTTTCGAGGTTACCCTTCGCTTGAAGAAGCACTCGCTGCCACTCTTGCAGTGGGCACTGTTGTTTACGGTTCACGCATCATTAACAGCATCGGGCTGAGCAGTTTTTCTACAATTTCTGATGTTTTGGGGCGAAATAATTTAACAAAGCAACTCCTTTCGTTGCAGCGCAACGGTTTAAAGGGGACGCTATCGCTTGGCTGCGTACTGCGTAGGTCACACGATTGCTCTCACTGACATGTCCACTTCGGAATACAAACAATATCGTTTGAACAACAACGAATTCGCCCATTGTTGTAGCAGTGCTGATAGCATGATCATGACGTGTTACCCTCCTTTCATCCCGACCATTGTTAAAACGATGCTGTATTCGCACGCCTGCAACAATGCTCAACAATGGCTGCATACTTATTCAGCACTTACTTTGCACACTTTTAGAATCCTTACAAGTAGGACCATCTTTATAATGCTACTAGCATCGTACCCGGCTTCGCCCGGGGATTTGTTTGACCCGTGGTTGTTTTCCAGTATTTTCGCGGTGCTGCCTGATCGTTCATTGCAACAGTCAATTTTTCTATCTCCCCCTTTCCGTCAATCCTCCCCCTCCACAAAGCAATATCGTAATCAAATAGTGGCTCTAACATAAGTATTGCCCCACCAACGGGCATTCCCCGTTCAGGCCCCTCCCCACTCCCAGTAGCGTGCGAAAAATAACTGTCCTTCGTACATGACGTCATTTACGACATGCCTTTGCGATGACCGCGCAGAGCATATTGTTAGTCGAGGCAACATGTGCCAATTTCAACTTCTTTTCAGGGCAACAACGTCCCAGTTTCAACTTCATGTCAAAGAATGGAAGCACTCGCACGTTTTCATTTTCCGGGGGTCGTTGGGGTTGCTTCATTTCTGAGACTTTGGTTTATAATGTAAGATACTTTGGATCGCTACTGTTGATTTTCCGGCAGTGTTACATTGTAGACCTACAACATTACATTCTTTAAGAACTGAAATAGCTCTCGTCGGCATTGTTGTTCGATTCCGAAGTGCTCCTTCAGCGAACAGGGGAAATAAGACTTTGCCCCGTGAGACTCAACCAAAATTTAGTAACAATATCCCAAGCGTATAGTGGCCGTTCAAAGCGTATTGGAAAAGCATCGTTGCTCGGTGGAACGGACTGTTGCTTGGTTCCCCTTCAACGCACAAGGGAAATGAAAAATTGCCCTATGAGTCAACGATGAAATTATTGTAACAACACGACGTATGGAACGTCATATCAAAGCACACTGTTAAAAACATTGTTGCTCAAGAGTTATTCGAGTTAGCTGATGTAATTATTAGGGCGTGTGGCTTTGGGCCGGGCCTTGTAATAAAACTTCAATTTCAATTTCGAGATTTTGGAAAACAAGGGAATGAGAATTTCTTCCTTCATCCGACAACGGTATTTCCGTTCAGCGCTGATACACGAAGCGAAAGCAGGGCAATAAGACAGTTACAGCATGGATTTTGCAACAATGGGCTGGTGTAAGCGATTTAATGAGCACTTTGGTAGAGCGAAGTCGTCTTCGGAGGTATATAGAACACCCTCGGAGGCT
>JAHWFP010182381.1:17302-46088 GCA_023313725.1 Lithobius niger
AGCCTCCGAGGGTGTTCTATATACCTCCGAAGACGACTTCGCTCTACCAAAGTGCTCATTAAATCGCTTACACCAGCCCATTGTTGCAAAATCCATGCTACAACCATCTATCTGTACTACCTGTACTATCTGTTAGAAATTTCCGTATTTTCACCGTTCAACGTCCGTAAATATTTACGGAACATGCCTGTAAATATATTTTACGGAATAAGTACCGTAATTAAACTCAACAGTAATTAATTAATTACTGTTTAGCCTGACTTCAACTCATCTTTACTTAATGCTCCGTAAATTTAACCGTTTCTCAAGATAACGGGACGTCCGTTAAATTACGTTCATTTTCCTGTTAGCAGTGTTACCATTGACTGTCACCGTAAAAAAACGGAAATATTTTTTACAGCGTGTATTCCAAGCTAGCAGGCGCTATACCAGTCATAACATAGTTGCTTTGTTGCTGATGGTCTAGGAGTAATTACCTTACTTCGTTACAGGACGCGCTTATGCGTACCTAAAGCAACACACAGAGGGCGACCGTACCACAGTTGTGATTTGCACCATTGTCATGTGGTCTAGCGGCTGCTACAGTTTGGAGTACAGGTAGGAAGTAAACACATGTTACGATCAGGCGATCAGCACGGCTACAACAATGGACGACTCGTAGTTGTTCGAACGATGTTGCTTGGACTGTACGCCTATTTGTAACCGTGTCAGAGAGATCACGTGACCCACGGACCACAGGATAGCATCCCATTTGAGCAGTTGCACTGGAACAATATGGGAGTTCCTACCCGACGGCACGAACAAGTCCATCCTGTAACCATGAAAGGCTATAGATTGTAAAGAACCAATCCACTCATGCCGTAACGAAGGGAGGTAATATAAGTACACAGTGACTTCGTACCAGGCTTTGACGTAGCGTAACCAAACAACAATGATTAAGAATAATTCTGCATTAACGTTTGCACGTAGAAGTATGGCATCGGATACTGCACAATAAAACCCCACTGTGCGTTCTGCTTAACTAATACCACCATTAAACTGGTTTCGTGGTGCAATTCGGGGGCCCAAAAGCCCTTCCGTTACTTTTTTTTAATAAAAAAAAAATAGACGGATAGTTTAACGGTACGGTATTGCACAAATACCGGTCACCGCTTGTGAACCACGGAGGTGAGACTTCTGACTTGCGCCACTGAGTTTTTTAAGGGCAATAGTTCGAACGAGGTTCTTTCTTAATTCGATGTTTTGTCACTTGGTCGCATACGTTTGTTTCGTTTGCTTATTTGTTGCATACCAACGGCCAAATGCGACGGCCGATTGGTACGAAATTTTGAAGGAATGGTCTTTGAATTTAGACCGAACGAAGTTCGTGAAGATATACGATATAGCAGTAGAAATGGCTTGGAAAAATATTATTTTTGGCTTTTAGCTTGCAACTTCGGAACCCTTGATTGGATTAAAAACAAACCTCTAATGAATAAGGTAAAGAATTAATTTTTCTTTTTTTTTTGAGGCCTTAGCACCTTCTTCTTCTTAAGGAACGCGGCATTGAAGGGGAAGGGGGGGGGGGAAGTGAGAGAGAGAACAAGGCCAACTGTTCATAAAACTATCAGTTAATACGTGCGTAAACTTCAGATACACGATATAGAACACCAAAGCTGTCAGTTAACACACTAAAATCATATCGAATGCTGAAGTGCGGTTTGTTACCTAAAATCAAACAACGTAAATTGTTACGTTTTTTAGCGATCGCCCATCGCACACAAAAAAAAAAAAACTTTTTTTTTGCGTAAAGGAGTGACTGTCCTTATTTATAGGCACAGGTAAACCAGTGCTGGTGCAATTACCAAGATTTTAGTTTTCGGAAAATTAATTTAAAAAAAATTTATTACACCTTAGGACTGAAGCACTGTACCAGCCAGAAAATTCTGGTTCGAAGTTCCGCCAGTTCAGTTATCCATGCAAACTTTCAGGCTGGTAGAAAACTAATTCTAAATTTATACGAAAAAAATTCACTTAGCTCTAAAGTAAGAGATTTTGACCTAAGACTTCTGAACAGTTATACAGGGTGGCCCACAAAAAACTGACGACCCAACATTTTCTAAGTCCAATTGTTCTAGTTAGCACAACTCAGAACCAGGAGAGGCCAGAAATCGTCCGGTTTCATTAGATTTGATTTCTGTCCTCTCGTGATTCTGAGGGGTGCTAACTAGAAAAGTTGGACTTAGAAAATGTTGGGTCGTCAGTTTTTTGTGGACCACCCTGTACTTTCATCATGTGGCTTAACCTGCCAATACTTTCTGCCGAGCCGTCTGAAAATCTTTATCAGGGACCTTCTGTTGGGTCAGTCCAGTCAATCCAACGCGTCAGCGCTATTTCCCGTCGAGATTGCCAAAGCTGCCACCGCTGGTGATGTCGTTGCTTGTTGTGTTTTTTTAGGAAGGGGGGGGGGGGGACATGAACCCAAACTGGGTTATGTGCCCCACGGGTGACGTCTTTTTTTTTTTTTCAAACCAAAACAATGCCGTACTTCCGCTAGTGCTGGTGCTGACTATATACGATGGATAAAAAAAATTGCTTGTTTTAAAATTTCAAATCGTAATATTGCGGAAAAGTTGGTCTTCGACCTCCTAATCGCTATCCCAAAAAGAAAAACAAATATAAAATAATTTTTAGAGGTACCCACCTGGGCCAAAAGTTTAACATTGTAAAGTCAATGGGAAAAATCGTTAAAATGATACGCTAAAATGAATTTTGAATGGTTTAAAACATCACATTACTTCCTTTTTTATTGCCTCATTTTGTACTCACTAAATGAAGGCAAAATCATCAACAATTTTGTTTTCTTCCGGGAAACAATGTGAATTATCGGCCACCAAAATAGGGTAAAAAAAAGTATTTTTTGCCGATTTTACGCCGTATATTAAAACGGAAGTTTAGGGACAACAAATTTTTGTTTACTATTATGGCTTCTTTTAGTGGTCTCAGAGTACCAAATGAGATAATGTGAAAATCTGTATTTTAAACTAATCAAAAATCATTTTTTTTAGAATTCGCAATTTTTTCCATTGACCGATATTTTTAACATTTTTTTTTCTTTTGGGATAGTGATTAGGAGGTGGAAGACCAACTTTTCCGCACTATTACGATTTGAAATTTAAAAAAAAAGCATTTTTTTTATCCATCCTAGTGCTACCTGATTGAAAATAAGCCAAACGTAGCTTATTTTCAGTCGCATTGCCGATGCGATTTCGGTAGCTTAATGCACAGTAAATCAACTTAAACTTTTAGAGTGGTCCGGCGTGCATAACAAGTGTTCATTCGTTTTTAGTTCAACTTTGAGTCGATTCATCCAATTCGTCAGGCAAAATTAACAGCCAACGACATGCAAAAATCAGCAAGTAGTGAAGTCGAACGCGTTTGAATTTTGCCTACGCATCTGGTGAAATCTCGCACAGTTTCTCGCGCTGTTGCTTAGTATTAAGTCGACTGTCCCTACCAAAGCTACAAGCTACAGGATCCAAGGTCCATGACCTATATGATCAATATGTGAATATGCTAACCGCCCTTTTTTTTTATGCCCCGCTTATTTAACGCGGAAGTTTGTAAGAAATGAGTGTTGTTAATCGCCATTGACCTGTCTCAGTACATTGCGGTTGCACGCAATTTTTTTCTGGAAGTCTTCTCTTCTTTCGGTTAGATGGTATTACGTAGTGGAGCAAAAAAGGTTTACTACAATTATCAAGTGCTGGAGAGCTTTAGGAGACTTCAAACGAAAAAATCACAATGGAACCAACATTGTGAACAAGACTAACAAGTGAGCAGCATGATCCTGACTATTCACAATGTTGGCGCCATGTTTTTTCGTTTAATACTACTACTACCATATTGCAGCTTCCGTAAATAGCCTATTAAAAGGATATACCTCCCAACGCCATTTTTTTCGATACTCCACATCAAGTACGGCCCCAAAGGTCTGTTTCCTTACCGTTAGTCTTTCCCTTGCTAAAAATCCTTTTTAAAATGTGGCGTCTAGAAGATTTTCTGTTGAATATAATGGAACTTTATTTACTAACGACCCGTCACTAAATCATGCATTGCGCGCGTACAATAATCATGACGTTTCATCTCTGTGTGTACATCTACTAATTTTCTAATAATTACCATGAGATCTAAAATCTAATACACTATTATTATTATTATTATTATATTATTATATACTTAATATAAAAGTATATTCCACAGAAACTATTATTATTTTATTTAATTTCTTTTTTCTAACTACCATGTGGCAGTCTGGCGGATTCGAACCGCCAGTCTCTTGGTTGGGAGGCGGGGATGCTGACCACTAGGCTGTTGCAGCTCGCTCTGCTCGGGGTCCCCGGGGACCCCTCTCATAGCTCGCGCCGAGTGTTGGACTTTTTTCTGCGGTAAAAATTAAAATTTTTTATTCCAATAGATCGCCGAAGCAAAATTATAAGACACTAGCCTAGAAAATTAGAAATTGTGATTTTAAAATACGAGAATCATTCCGGTTTGTGACGACACAATCAATGGGTTCACGCTGGCTGGACTATTAGGCGCAATGCCAATTGAGACAGTAGCTATGTTTTCGTTGCGAGGAACGAAGCTACCGTCTCAGTTGACTTTAGCTGTGGTAAATACGCGGATGCGATCATCGCGTGGGTGCACAAACAAGCATTTATGCTTCGTGCCTTGGTTATGTACATATTCTGCATATACACTGAATAATAATAATTATTATTATATATATATATATATATGTAATAATAATAATAAAAAGAGAAGCTGATGAAATAAAGCTTATTGTACCAGCCGAGCACAATTACTGGTCATAACGTTTTTTCCCAAATCCTCACAATGGCAGAGTCAATCACTTTTTGAGGTAAATTGTTCCAAGCCGTAATGGTGGCACAGACAGTGAAGCAGGAGCTACCAATAGTTGCTAAATAGAATGGTTTGTAAAAGCTTCACACATTCAAGGAAATCAAGGTTTCAACACCTTACATAGTGAATTTCCTGCACCAAAATTAAGTAAAAGGTTCATATATAAAAACAAACTAAATAAACTGGTAAACTCATAAACTGAATTTCTTAACAAATGAGAATAAAGGCATTGCGTTAAAGCTAGCCCGAACCCAAATCACGTACGTACGTGAATGATCGCATAAACGCCGAATTTTCCGCGATGGATCTAGGCCTAAAACACCCTCCCTGGACAGAAAGTAGTAAGATTCGAATTATAACTTTGTTACAATTTTTTTTTTTACCGAATTAATTGTATCAGCCCCTGGGCGCTTAATAGGCGATTTACAGTTATGTATTTCCGTTTCTTTGGCTTTAAGATATTAAGTTGAGGAAACGCCGGTGTCTTCACAAACATGGTGCAGAAAGAATTGCTACTGCGACTAATCGCCACCAGAGAGCACAAGTGGTTACACTTGTGATTTTCTTATCAGTATGTGCCCCCGCCAACCCACACCAAAAAAACAAAAAAAAAGATACATTGCTTAATGCGTACTTAAAGCAACATACCGCCTGCCTTATAACCTACCGCCTGCCTCACAACACCCACGCGACGATCACATCCGCGTATTTACCACAGCTAAGGTCAACTGAGACGGTAGCTTCGTTCCTCGCAACGAAAACATAGCTACTGTCTCAATTAGCATTGCGCCTAATAGTCCAGCCAGCGTGAACCCATTGATTGTGTCTTCACAAACCGGAATGATTCCCGTATTTTAAAATCACAATTTATAATTTTCTAGGCCAGTGTCTTATAATTTTGCTTCGGCGATCTATTGGAATAATTAATTTTAATTTTTACCGCATTAGTCTATTAGATTTTAGATCTCATGGTAATTATTAGAAAATTAGTAGATGTACACACAGAGATGAAACGTCATGATTATTGTACGCGCGCAATGCATGATTTAGTGACGGGTCGTTAGTAAATAAAGTTCCATTATATTCAACAGAAAATCTCCTAGACGCCACATTTTAAAAATGATTTTTTCCAAGGGAAAGACTAACGGTAAGGAAATAGACCTTTGGGGCCGTACTTGATGTGGAGGATCGAGAAAAATGGCGCTGGGAGGTATATCCCTTTAAAGATTGGTAAAGTCGGGCCGTTAAAAGAATACCTTTGAGAATATCAATAAAAGACTGACTTGGCGCACTTCGAATATCGCCTGTTTTGTCTTTAGGATTGGTCGAGGGGTCCCTCAAACCTGGAAATGGCGGACATGATTTGCAGATTTTACGTGATTTGTAGGTTTGTAAAAATTTGCACAGATTTACACTGATTTGCACAGATGTACATCGATTTGCACAGATTTGCGAGATTTTTCAGATTTGTAGATTTTACTGAGATTTGACGATTAACACGGATTTTAAATGATTTTCAAGGATTTCTGTTGATTTGCATGGATTGGCAGATTTACAGATGTGTACCGAGTTTAGAAGATTTTACTTTAGTAGATTTGCATGGATCTCTCCTTATTTGCGTGGATTTGCGAAATTACAGATTAGTAGATTTGCCCTGAGATTTGCAGATTTGCACCGAGATATGCAGATTTGCACGGATTCTCGCTTATTTGTACGGATTTGTATGGATTTACAGATTTGCGGATTTCTAGAGATATGCAGTTTTGCAAAAAGATTTGCAGATGTCTCGTGGACATGCAAATCCAAAATGAGTAGTCGCGCGATATTTCAACCCTTGGGATTGGTGCACCTTGCTGGCACAGCGAGTTCAAGGGACCACAAATATGGCGGAGAATTCAGACGTGTTGTAGATGCATGCAAAAAAAATGTCCCTCCCTACTTTCCGGTTGTAATCGTAGTGGAAAACTGGAATGTGTAAAAACGATATTCAGTATACGAGGTTTCGGTTTACACATTCGTCTTGGTGTGGCAGTAATGGACACGGTTTCCTAATATGTATAAAGGCTAGACCGTAGAGATTGAGACGTGTTATCCGCTTAGCCTCTGCTACTGCCACAAGTCGCACTGCAAGCACACTGTAAAAAGCGTGGGGAAGGCGTTTCACGTTCCCAATTTTATTTAAGGTTTGCAGGTTTAATATTTCATATTTATAAATACTGAAGGCTAAGTAAGCCGTACGCATCACATCAAAAATGAGTGTGTAATAATCAAGTTTAACTTTGTATTGGTCATCCCTGTTGGGAGGCGACGTTTGGTTTTTCGAGCGTTTTGTGGAATATCACGCGTGTTTCTTGATCTGTTCTCCATGAAAGGGAGATGGCCGTGTCTTACGTCAGCCTTAGAATGTAAAAAATCCGATGTGTTCAGATTAAAATCGTGTTAACAGGATTAAAGAGATGTTTCAAGTAATGTGAGTGATTCATCGAGTGGAGTCAGATGCCCCAAGATAAGTAATAGATATCCGTGAGTAATCGGCGGTTACCGTCGATAATTGCTCATTTGCGAGAACGGTGCAGCTCAATTCGAGAGGAATTGGGGGGGGGGGGGGGGCATTAACTTCACGAGTGAGAAGCAAGAGTGTGATTCCACCCTAGCCCAGAGAATTGGACTGTGCCGTTTCGAGCAAATGAGATATTACTGACAGTAACCGCCAATTACTCACGGATAAGAGTTTTAATGGTAAGGTGTGACGTCAGCTAACATTAATGACTTATTTGATGCTTTAAAAATATGTATTTGTAAATTTTATTTGTGTATTATAATGAATTTAAACATTTTTACATACGACTGATGTAAATTCTTGATCGGGAACTTCCGGTCTAGAAACTTCCTGTCTAGGCATATAACAGCTACAGGAAGAGTGATTTTTTCCCCCTCTGGCCTCGTTTCAGAATTCCGTGTCTAAGGTAAAGTCGTATTTCTTCTACTTTACTAGTTTAAATAAGATTAGACAATATACACCGCGATATGGGCTTGAGTAGTAGTTTAGATGTTTTTCACCTAGTTTTCGTACCGTCGGAACAAGAGGTTGCCGGTTTGGGTCATTCCTCCGTGAGTTGGGCCTAGCATACGTATATTTTTTTTTTTCGTGGTGTACGGTAGTTTTGTAAAGTCGGTCATTAAGTGTCACATGGTGGAGTAGGGGCTGTGCAGACCCCGTAAAAAGTGTTAGATTATCAATATTAACCCACGGTGATGTGTGTGGGTTTTCAGATTAACCGTAGATATATAACGGCTACACTTTTAACATGGGGATGCGTTAGCGTAACGTCACCACCAATACCGTGCTAGAAGCAGGTACATTATTCATGTGTGCTGTGCTAAAAATAGCACTAACATAGCCCGTGTATACACTTCTTTGTAACCGCACTGTAGACGTATGAAACCTCAAGTAAAATGGAATAAAATCAAAAGACTTTTTATCGTCTAAACAAACTGATATTAGTACTATATCCAAAGGATCCATCAAGTCTCTGAATGCACTTTACAGGCCGTTACGTCAACGACAACGTTCAGCTTTCAACTTAAAGGGGCATTGCCCCCAAATGACAAGCTGCATCATCTATAGCCATTTACCGTTATCTAGTTCTGTCAAGCCCTTACTTTCCACAGGCGAAGAAACGCACAAATCAATTTCTTTTTTCACAACAAACAAGCCACGTGCCCGCTTAATTACTGAGTGTAAAGTTGGTGCGCCCACGTGCACCAGGAAGCAAGGGGTAAAGTTAAGCCTAACGACATCATGGACGCTTTTTCCTATATATCGACCGTTTTGGAAAGCAGATTTTGAACAGCTAGAAGGGCGCCATCCAGTGACAGTAATATCGTTAACCTTTACCACTTGCTCCCTGGTGCACGTGCACGGACGCACCAACTTTACATTCCATAATTAAGGAGGCACGTGGCTAATTTGTTGTGTAAAAAGAAATGCCTTTGCGCATTCCTTTGCTTGTTGGAATCAAGCGCTACATAGGACTAAATAATGGTAGACGGCGCTAGATGCTGCAATCTGTCATTTGATGAATAGGCACCTTTAAAGGGGAGATTTCGCCATATCAATTCACACGACTGGAGCGTCGAATTAAGTTTAGAATAAACTAGGACAGGCCCCCCCCCCCCCCTCTTATATGGCCGGTCAGTAAAATACGGATTATCGAGATTCTCTCTGCTGTCATTCACACACGCACATACATGTGATTTCCCGTTAGCATCACCAAAGCTTTCATTAGGTTTAGTTAGAGCCAGGGTTAAGAGATGCAGAGGCCTATACCGATTTCACACGTAATAAATAAAGCATGCAGTGCCGCTCCGAACCGTGCAATTTGATTTCACACGTAATAAATAAAGCGAACGTGGATGAACGTGGCCGTGATTTTGCGCTCCAGCTTGGCCACGTTTCAAAACGTGGCCAGCGCGGTTCGGTACTGGACGGAGCGGAGCGGTTCGCTTTAATTATTTCGTGTGAAATCTGATGCGTGCCGTGCCGCGCTGCGTGGAAGTGACGAAACGGCCTGCGACCCCATAATACAACGCGCTGTTCGACCCCAAAACAAACCGACGATCTAATCAAAGCAGACTACGGCTAATAAACATAGCTTTATATAAGCTTTAAGTTTTTGACTAACAAATTAAGAAAGCGTCGACAAACGTTTAGGCCTAAAGTCAGAATTTTTGTAGCTGGAGAATTGGCCACAAAACCAAATGGAGACGACCTGTAAAAAGTGCTACCTATTTTCACCAAACATGTATTTCTTAAATAGCATCGTGACTACATATACGAAAACTGATGCTTGCGAAAAAAAGTTAATGAGGTAACATAATGGTAACTTAAAGCTGACACAACCCTTTGAATGCAAACTTGTTTCAGCAGAGTTATTAGTAACGCTCAGGTGGCCTAGTTCTGAGAAAAGATTTTTTTGTAATCTTTAAAAAAATAACAAATGGAGAAAAAAAAATCCAGCCGATTGAAAAAAAGGGTTGCGGTAAAAAAAAAAGATCAAAAGACAAAAGCGGTAGGCAGGTCGTTCCCTGGTAAAAATTTTTGCCAGGCAACTAACCTGACTTAACCTAACAACAAAAAAAAACAAAAAAAAACGACAACACAATTTATTTTATCCTTGGACATTTTAGCCAGGAGTTTTTTTTTTCCGCACACGGGTAACTTTACTCGCAGTTCACTTCCGTATTTCAGGGTAAAAAAAACAGATTAGAACAATGAAAATAGGCCTATCCGAAGCGTAATTTAATTATCTTTCATTTGGCACGATATCTTTCTATACGGGCCTTACTTCTGGAGGAATAGAAGGGCACACAGATAAACAAACCAATAAATAAACAAACCGAACATTTTAATAGTGAAGATTCCCCATATTTCTACTTTTTTTCCTTCCGACGTACGGTTCTCTATTTTTTTTTTTTTACTTGTTGCCAATATTGTAGCCAAAAAACGTTTTCCGCTACAAAAACAATTGTGGTAAATTTTGGTTAAAAATAAGTTTAAACCGTTTTATGAACTAAAATGCCAAATTTGCCTTGAATTTTTTTGCCAGGCGACTAACCGAACCTATAATTTAACAACAACAGGAAAAACAAAACAAAAACGACAGTTATCTGTACATCTTCCTTAAACATTTTTTTCAAGTTTTTTTCTTTTCCCGCACACGGTTGAGGTGGCCAAACGAACAATATTTGCCGAAATTTCGCTTCGGTCTGTTTTAATTTTCGTTTCCGTAGTTTTCTTTTTCAAGCTTTACCGTCAGAGGGCAGTCGAAAAACATGGCCGGCCACGTTTCGGCATTTATTACGTGTCGCGCTGGGAACATGGCCGTGGTGCAGAGCGGCTTGGAGTGGCACGGTACGGTACGGCCACAACACGCGATGAATTATATACGTGTGAAATCGGTACTAGATCCCGTTTGCATGAAAATATTGTGACTGGAAAAACATATGACGTCATCAGTACTGTGCATCTTTGTTGAAACGACAGTTAGAATTATTACCTACACAGATAAATCAGTTCTGTATTCGAATGTGGACTTCCCTTTGCGGACATCAATAGAATAGAATTAGTAGTGGGGAATATCGGTGAAATGGCGACACACAAACAAACAAATATTATTATCTTAGGTATGATTTATGCGTCATCACCTTAAACGTTTACCATCTGTAGGCAACACAAAGCAGCATTCGGCCGCAATTTCAAAGAGTGCATGTCTGACAAAAAGGACTGCTCTACCAGCTGAATTGAATTATGGTATAACTCGTGACGTGTTATACGAGAATTTTAAATGCGAAACATTGCCTTGCTGGTAAATTTTTAAAGTTGACAATGGCATGACGCTACATACCTCTTTGTGAACTAGACATCGAAATAACAGGCTCATGAGACTAATTTCGTTAAATTCAAACAGACCAAGAACCATGGTACATGTTTACTGTGTTGTTTATTGTGCTGTATATTGCACTACGGCATTTTGTATTCACATTAAAACTGTATTTAACGATCCTTTCACGTAGAAATAAATCGTCCGAAGACTTCGAGGATAGCCACCGTTACCGTAAAATAATGTTCGTTAAGTGCTGCAACACCGGGAACTCAAATAATGAAAATAATACCACGTGTTTGTGCATGCCGCTAACACAAAGCAACGATGTAATTACATTTTGTAGAGGGTGTTTTCAGTAAGTCTAGCGGCAGTTTTTTGAAAGATTTGGATGACGAGGTTCGCCTGCTATGCCAAAGCGAGCGTCAAGCCTTTAGAAGATATTAGGATGCCGTGTAATGGTAGAGAAGAGGGTACCTTGCAACCCTTCTCTGCATGGCCCGAGTTTAGGTACCTGGCAATTGTCTAGTAAATACTAGTTAATAGAAATTACAGGCCTAATTATTCAAATATAGTTAGCCTTATTCACACATAAAAAAAAGACTTAATTACCCCTATAGCACCATCTATGCCACCATACTGATGCTCTATTGTTTGCATTTAGGAACAAAATATATCCGGTAGTAACTTTATACCGCATTCAACCCTTGTCGTTATTTTATAAATATTTTTAGAAATGAGATTAAAAACACCGAGAGCTTTTTATTTTCACACTTGAAGCACGTACGCTTGGCTCACTCATTCAGCGCTTTCCCTGACCCGGACTCGCTGCACTTACCTATGAATATTTCTAGCGGAAATAAAGAAATACGCCTTTCTACAAAGAAAGTACAAACCTTTAAATACAAACCCCTATAAACTCACGAGTGCTATTTAGGCAGACATTAATTTCCGCCAATTCCGAAATTATCTGCCAATAAATAGCACGAGTGAGTTTAATGGGCCAAAACACGAGTGTTGAAAAAATTTGATAATTTCCTATAGCTCGCGAGGTATTTAGTTAGAGAATTTCACGTCGTATTTCAGTATTCAGCACTCTAAATTTCATATGCAACATTTAAAAATTTATAAAAGTCGCGCTGCCGTCCAAAGATTGGCGCGCCTATTGGCACTACGGCCGCCAGGAATAAAATTGATATTCGCCGCCGCTGAAGAATTTTTCATTGGCGCACACATCCAAAATTTTTAGTTTAAACAATTCCGTAATAATAAATTAATAAATGCAGTACATAATTTTATTTTTTCTAAAATTGCAAGAGTAAATTAAAAAAACAATCAAATACGGACTGTAGTGGAGCGTAATAAATTTCAAAACGGTGTTCAGTATTTGTTGCTAGGTTACATTGACGTTAGGCCTAACGACACAAGCGGATTAACGGGTTTCGCCTCCGGATTCTACGTGTGGCTGCTGGCGTTGCTAGGTTACAGAAACGAACGACACAGTGAATATTTCGAGAGAAAGGCCTTCCGGATTGTTTTTGGTAGGAAAATACATACTTTTATTTGAAATGAATTCAACAAACGTGTCGTAACGTGTCAACTGTGTAACGTTTGAAGCGAGTGACTGCCAAAAGCGTATCAACTTCAGAAAGCGCTCGCCATGTTTTGCACGGTTTAGCATTACGCTGCGTCGACCAATGAGAGCTGCAGGATATTGCCTAACTGATTTGGTTTTAAATTTAGCCAATCAACATCGACTTACAGTAATAATCACGCAGTAGCTTTTGAAAGCTACTGCGTGATTATCACAGTAAGTCGGGTGTGATTGGGCGAATTTAGTACACGATCAAGTGAGCAAATTCCTGTCAGGGAAATTCTCACTTTTAACACACGGCGAAAGTGTGGATTATCATAGGCAATATTCCGAGTGCAAGGGTATAGTTATCGATAATTTTTTGGAGCACGAAAGTTTTTGCGCCCATTAAACTCGTGAGTGCTTGTGTTGGCTAATTATTAAGATCCCGAGTCACGAAGTGACGAGGGAGCTTATTTACCAACATAAGAGACAAAGGAGTTTAAGGGAGCAAAAACTTGAGTGTTCCAAAAAGATCGGTAACTATCCGCTGCAGGAGGGGTATTTATCCAGAGTTTCTCGAGAGAACTATTCTATTAGTTTATTAATAAATCAGTTAGAAACATTTTTGGGTTTATGAAAAATTTCTGCATTTTATATTTATGTTGTTACACGTGTATTATTTTAGTATTAATTTATTAGCGAGTTTATTAATGGCGGCTTACGGGATGCAGCTTATTACCTTAAATACCACCTTAAATTGAATATCACCTCAAATTGAATCTTGGAGACGAAATGTCGTGAATTCTCTTTTCACTTGAACTTAATTGCTTACTATACTTCTTCTATTTAAGTAGTAAAGTGTTTCTATATTACTCCAGTTTAGCCTATCACTTTCGGTCGGTTTCAGTTTCGTTATTAAAACGCTTCAAATTGCAGACGTTCACAGGTTGTGTCTCCATAAAAACGATCACAGAATGTCACTGAAATTCTTTAATTCACGTATTACAAAAATTATCCGACATGTTTTGTAACATTTAAATTAGCTATACGTTTTTATATCCATATTTGTTTCTTTGTATATATTTGTATTTATCTAATCGAAAATCTTTTCGGCGCTGCGCCGTTGGAAGTCAAGCTAACTTCCATCTAATCTTCCGTCTGTTGCTATGTTGGTTGTTATAGCAACGAATGCGGTACTCGCTAAATATGGTTAAAATAACTTCAAGTGAACATTCCTTCAGTGAAGAACCATTGCGGACATGTACACTGTATAGCTCTTGTATTATTACGGTGTTAATGCATTACCACAGCAGGAATAAACGGACCTGACCTAACGACGAATTCTGTCGCCATCTTGAGAAAGCTTCAGGTTACGGATTGCAATAGTTAGCACGAGTCAGAACCAGAAGTCGTTGTAGCAATGGACGTCTCATTTTCACCGAAGTGTATAGCCTCTATCCCGTACGGTACAAAAAATTACTGTCGTTTTGGGTAGGGCTAAAAAAAAACAGCAGTTCTAAATTGCAATTTTATGGAACACAAACAGCAGTTCTTAATTACCGCAGTTCAGCAGTGTCGGAAACAGCAGTAATTAAGAACTGCAGTTTGTAAGTAAGTAAATTTATTAGAAGTTATAAATAGCATGAAACTCAACATTGAGCTTGTATGTGTCAGTCATACATCATTAATATTTACAATTTATATCATTAAAACATCATTTTATTTTAAAATTATTACCTATAAAACTAGTTAAAAACACATCACGTATAGAATTCATAGTAAGGGTAAAATATACATATACCGTAAATCCTCCATTTCTAGCCCGGGCTACAATTCAAAAATCAAGTCATTTGACCTGGCTACAATTAGAGACCAGCTACTACAAAATGTATAAAGGAAATTTACGGTATCAATACATGTAGAACATGTGTCTCGCATTTAAAACGGTTAATAATGTGGCATGAAAGCTTTTCAATTTTTTCAAAAAGAATTTTTTTCAGAATCAAGTCATTATGACCCAGCTACAACTATAGACCACTAATTCATGATAGCGGAAACACCCGGCTACAATTAGAGAGCGGCTAAAATTGAGGACCTGGCTCTAAATAGGGGATTTACGGTACACATTTTAAAAGTAGTAGATGTTATTTGCAACGATTGGTGTTCCATAAAATTGCACTTTTGAACTGCCTATACATAAAAACTGCACTTTATGAAACTGCAGTAAATTAAAAAAAAACGTTACTTGTACTAGCTACCCATTCGTCGCCGGTGCTAAGACCGTGCAATCGGCTCCAACTGACGTGTATGAATCAACCTTATATACCCATGCACTCGTTACAGTTAATAAGTATGGGCTTACGATTTGTATTTTAATCATTTTCGCTAAAATAAAGCAGTGCTGATCTTCACTTTAAACAATTAATTGGCACCTTTGTTTTAAACTTCGAGAACTCCATTACATTTAATTGAAACTTCATCATAATTTAGGAAGTGTTAAAAACGTAAAATTTACCCCCCCCCCCCACTACCAGCCACTGCCTACCGCCTACAAAACAATTCTGCGTAGCTTTATAGTCACATTAAAAGAGTCTTTGTTCAGGGTTTCCTTAGTATATACGTTATTTCTTAAATTGTAATTCTATAGGTGTTACGTTCACAACTGTTAAAGGTTAAATGTTTAAACGTGAGAAATCCTTTGGCTGTTATCTCGGTATTTCGAAATCTCATGATTTGTTCTTGGGAGTTGGGAATTCTTCCTCCACTAAACCAAGTATGAGCCTTTAATATCGACCTCCTCACAAAACCTTTCGTCGTCCCTCTGTCCAAACCCCATTTTGTGATGATACGTCGATATTCTTGTCTCGTAGACCCATCTGACGTCCCCTGGACGACAAGGCTGACTAGTAATCTTCTCACCGGGCGGGAATACAAGACAGCCCTTCTTCGTGCTCATCATAGTCAGAACATAGGAGGCGGCAAGGATAGGCTAACAGGTTGGAGCAGCCTTCCCGGGAGATAAGGCCCCATCACGGAACAAAGTGCACAAGCCCATTCACGGATTTTGTTACAAGATGCTCCAAACTCTGGGTGAAGAAAGACGATGCCTCTTATCTACTATTCTACACACCAAGTTCTGGTACTCCCAAGTTCTTACTCCCAAGTGAAGATGGCGGTAAAGTTCTGTTAGTTGTTATTCCAAACACACGTTGCGTCCGAATCCCTATGTTTTTTTTTTAATTCGTGTCAAGCACCAAAGGTAGTGACAAAGAGTAAACAAATAACTAACCGAGTAAAAGCGGATTTCCATGCGCGCTTACGTAATATGTGTATGCTTACGTAGGGTCGTTGTCATGGAAACCATGCCCTGGAGCCTTCGCGCGACGTGACGCTGAGACGCTGGTACGTAAACGTTTAGTTTTCGCAGAAATCAAATTTTTAATGAGCCGTGCTCTCACCATGGCCAGTAACCTATCCGGCCAGACCTACAACAATATTAGGGGGGTAGACAAAATGGCCGCCACGCGTGGCCAATTTCATTTCTTCGAGGTCTGTTAGGGAATTGGTCAAGCAAATCGTATCGGTGAATTTTTGTACTGTGAGTCACGCAAAATAGCAGCAACTAGCGGCAAGTGACATAAAAGCTTAGTAATTCACTAAGTTTATCCCTGTAATCGCACGGAAAATAGCTTACACGTTCAAATAAAAAAAATTTTGTATTTTTGCCACAAAGCTAACATTTCTTTGCTGCACAACGCTCTTCAGTAAATAGCGACACATTCGCTTATCTAGAAAGTGCTTCAAGGAAAGCAACATTTTTGTACGGAAGGTGTCGCCCCTGGTTTGTAAAAAGCGGCAACAAGACAAATCAAACGCATCAGCGGCGCTTTCAGCAGCCGTATTGCTCAAACCAGTCTCATATGCTATTTTTCATCCAAATCCGGCCGTTACTGTAGTAGAGCCCTGGCTCAGCCCTACGTTAGCCCATGGGCAGTAAACTAACTGGCCCGCTCTACAACGATATTACGTAGGTAGACAAAATGGTCGCCACGTCTGGTTCATTTCGTCGAGGTCTGTTCTTCGAGGTAGCAACTTTATACGCAACACGCGACATCGATTGGCAGCTAGTGGCGGTTTTCGAAATAATAATTTAAATTTTTACGTAGATTTTGGTGGAAAATTTTTATTATCTATAAAAGTATTTTAAAACAGTTTTTTTCTAAATATCACTCAGCCACAGTTAAGCTATTTCTCTACGTTTGCAAAAAAAAAAAAAAGCAACACGTTCGTAGGCAATTTGTACGGAGGGTGTCTCCCTCGGTTGACAAAATGTGGCAACCATACAAATCAATCGCATCAACGGCGCTTTCGGCGGCCATATTGCCAACCCAGTCTCATAATGCTATTTTTCACCCAAGATCCGGCCAATACTGTAGAGCGCCCTGGTTAGCCAATCACAAAGAGAGAAGCGCGTGACGCTGTAAATCCATCATGGCGCCAGTCCTCGCTCGGCGATATGTGCCGATCACAGTGTATAATGTGTGTTTTCATAAATTCAGCGCACATTATTCAGTCATAAATACGTTGACGTGATGCTAAATTTTAATATTAGGCGATAACATGAGTCTAAAACTACGAAGACAAGAGTTAAACTTTCAGTCTTAGACATTTTAGCTGGTGGTTGCCGGCCGATCACTGGGTATGTATTTGTTTACCCGATTCGACCGCTAATTTGTCTCTCATTCCTCGATTGTTTATTTGTTTGAAGATAGTTACTTGTCAGCTCTTTTGTTCAAAATACACAATAGGTTTTTTGGATTACTATAATCAAAACGGTCGATTTTGATTGTGTGGGCTCGTTTGTTGCTGGACGATGTTAGGTCGACGCAAGGATCAACGCTCAAGTGGGAATGATTACGCACGCAAAGAACATAAACGTAAGCATAAAGGTATACACTCTCATGTGGGTAGAGGCCTTCAGCTAGTTCGTGGCTGATGCGGTGGCATATGTCGGCCTAGTTGCGGGAGGAAGCCGATTTGGTCGATGACTGGAAATGGGACCTTGGATCAGGGACGACGCTAGAATCATTTTACTGGGGAGGTGGCAGTGGGGCAGCAATTTTAGTCGGGGAGGGGGACCGAAAAATTCTACTTTTGCGGTTCTTTCCTCCCCCCACCCCATCCCAAAAAAATTAAAACTACCACTTTTTCATTCTCTTTCTTACACCCAACGTTCTTAACTGTTACCTACCCCATTATGGGGGGAATATTTTTATATCCAGTTCTTATTTTACAACTCTCACAGTAAAAACTAGGCCCTTATTGATGTGACCTGAAGCACTTCCTGTCGCTGTCGTAGTTTTCTTAATTAGTTGTGACACGGTATAATGTATAGCAAGGCGCCACTATACGCAGTGCGCCGTGCAGTTACATGTGCTGCTTTACGCAGAGTGCCAACAGCCAGGTAACGAACTTGATCCTCTATTCAACTAGTCGGAACCGAAGCAAGCAGTCTGCATTAAAGACTGTCCTTGTGAGGAAACACAATACACTAGTCCAAGAAAGAAAGAAAAGACAACTGCCCCGACTGGGACTCGAACCCAGGACTTCCCGTTTACTAGTCGGGCGCTCTAACCACTGCGCTACCGAGGAGGGTACTGGCTACAGGCTCCAGCCGAGCTAAGTAGCTGTTCAATCTTTCTCAGTGGTGACCTAGAGATCACAAACATACACACAAGGAGGGATAGCAACATTGCTTCTTGGCCTCCACACAAGAAATAATGCAAGTAGTAAATAAACAAGAAAATCACAAGGTAAAGGGTAAACGAAGCAAGCAGTCTGCATTAAAGACTGTCCTTGTATTAAAGACTGTCCTTGCATTAAAGACTGTCCTCACAAGGACAGTCTTTAATGCAGACTGCTTGCTTCGTTTACCCTTTACCTTATGATTTTCTGGTTTATTTAGTCGGAACCGGTTCGTGCCAGTTAACCTGTCACGTGACGTAAAACCTGAAGGGGATTCCCCCCCTACTGGCCAATATATAAGCTGGGTGGCTGGGCCAGAATGGGGACTTGGTGTTGGAATGACGGTGCGCCCACTGTCTCTCTGCTCTGAACAGGGTCGGTGTCCCTGCCTTGGATATTAATCATTGCGCGTTGCACTCAGTCGACCAGGGTAGCATTAGAGACTAGTATTAGAGACTATTCTGACCTATTCTGGGCATTATCACAACCCTCTCGATGATCGGAAGTGTCCTGGATCGAATCGGCCACCTGAGTAAGAAATTTTTTTTTTAAGTCTTTAAGTGCACATATAAAAAAAAAAAACATTTCGGAATTTTACCTATTCCGTCATCAGGTTTTAGCTAAAATTATAACATGGCAAAAACTGCCGTGTCACCCAGCATCAATGGTGGTTTAAAAGAACTATATATGCAATTAAAAAAGAAACCCAACACATATTCCCATTCAAAAAAGGCGAATATGGGTGGCAAAGTTGTGAGCCCTGTCCTTCCTCTTGAAAATCCAAGCAAAAAGACCTTGCTTTCCAAAAGGAAGGACAGGGCTACTCCTTTGCCTCCCATATTCGCGTTTTTTCAGTCACAATGCAGTGGTCAGGGTTGCCATTGTGTCACACATTACGGAAATGTTAAACAATCATCCAAATCTAGATTTTATTGCACATATGTACCTGCAGCAAAAATTGGAAAACCCCGGATAGGAGGACAGACTCATCGCCCAATAGACATGCCATGTCTCACAGAAGGTGGAAACGACAATGACACCATCAAAATGGTAGCAGTCAACAAGTGACGGGCTGTGAGTGGCTGGTGACACCAACGACGTTCAGGAGGGATAAATCCCTCTCAAAAGGAAGCAATGAGTAAGGTTGGTATGACCAACACACAAATGGGCTAAAAACACCTCTTCCCGGCTACTGCGGCAGCAAGTTGAGTGACATTCCATATATAGCATTCAATGTAGCCTTCAATATAGCCCGCATATTATTGCCATCTTGTTTGTCCCACAGGACTCGCCAAGCAGCGTAAAATCTCAGACAAAGAGCTGGAAAAGCATGCGAGGGAACAAGGCACAGATTCCTACTGAGAGGACCAGAAAGGGCTCCTTTAGCTGCAGCATCAGTTTGCTGACTCCCAGCTATTCCCCGACAAGGCCCGGGACAAGACCCAGCTAAAAAAAAAACAGTTTTCCACTGGCCAGGCAAATGGGAAAACAGAGCTTGGATTCGCTGCGTCAAGGGATTCTGAGGGTTATATGTCGCCAAAGACTCCATGGCGCTCATGGAATCACTAAAGATGATAACATGCGAGCCCCGAAGGTCAAGGATCCATTCAACAGCGAGAATGAGTGCTAAAGCTCCGCAAAAAAGCACAGAATATCCTGATGGAAGGCGATGAGAAACAGTCATCCTAACACAAACACATGCCAAAATTAACTTCTGACCTACCCATCAGTGAATAGCCGCCAATAACCGGTGTACTGATAACACAGCCACCAGAACTCCTGCAAGTACCTCGATGGTCGAGTGGACCTTTTTGGGAGGGATGCCAGACAGAATGTGACAATTTTCCTTAGAATACGCCAAGGGGCCACTGGCATCGCCCCAAATCTCAAGAAGCGGGAGCATTACAAATGCCATCTCCCAATAGGACTGCAGGAGTCTAATCGCTAAAATCACCCTTACCCACCCTGTGTCTGCTTCCCGTCTGGCCCAAATCCGTGGGCCAAGCAGGACTGGATCGCACAACACTCAATCGCACAGCATCTGAACGGCAAGCTGCTGCTGGCTCTGAGGCTTCACCATAGAGGCTGACCATTGAATGTGTCCAAAACGTCCCCAGTCGCCAGATGCAGGCCACGGGTGGTGCACAGGGCCCAACATCCGGAGAGTCAAGTCATTAGCTGTACTATAGACTACGCAAGCATAATCAAGCTCGCTACGGACAAAGCCTCGGTGGAGACGCAACATGGCAGTGTGATCTGCACCCTGTGAAGTGCCCGACAGAACCCGTATGATGTTAAGCATCAGCAAAGCCTTGTCTTTAACTTGGCTCAGGTGCGGAAACCAAGACAACCTAGAATCGAACATCAGACCCAGGAAATGTGCCTGCGGGACCACAGGAATTTGCGCCTGTCCCAAATGCAAGCAAGAATATGGGTGCAGTGTCCGTTGATGGCAAAAGTGGACACACACACATTGTTTTGTCCAGAGAAAGCCGAACACCTTTACTGACTGCCCAGCTCTGGACCCTGTTAATTGCCAGCCGCAGCTGCCGCTCGCACGTCTGCATAAGAGCTTCCCGAAAGCGAAGTCCGAAGTCATCAACAAACAATGGCTGGGCAACAGCAGCTTGCTGGGCAATGAGGTTGATCACAATGGCAAAAAGAATGACACAAAATGGAATCATGACCCCTGATCCTGAGAATAGAACCCCTGAATAGACCAGTGATCGCTAAATATAGTAGTAACCATCAAAACTGTAGGTCAAAATTTGTTAGCTTGGGTGTGAAGATAGCATTTAAAAATAATTGTAAGGCTCTCAGAACTTTTAGAACTAATATTTAGCTGCCATTTTAATTTCTTAAGATTTCAGCTGGAGAGAACTACGTTAGAGTTCAAGCTACAGGAGGTTAAGAGTTCAAGTTACCACAGCAACTGGGAATTTGAAAATATTAGATGCAGCAACGTTACTGTTAAGTGTTGTTTTATAAACACGTTGTCTACTGTTTACTTTCGTTTTAAACCATTTAATCATACTGATGGCAATCTAAGGTTTAAAATTTGAGAATCGTGTTGCTAGTGTTAATGCCAATTTGGCAATTTGGTGGCCATGTTGAAGGCAATTCGTCAAGAATTCTGTTTCAAATGAAGTGAATGTGTGTCTTTTTGTTTTGTTTTTGATCGATGATCAAATGTTATTTCCTTGTGTTTCGAAAAACCTTGTTAGCTATAAGAAAGCAATGATGTTCTACATTTTTTTTTAAATAGCTCACTTGATTATCAGCAGCTCATTCGGAATTCCTTAACTATTCAGGATTCCAAATTCAAAATAGTGTTATATCGATAAATTTGAAAAAAGCGTAATTTCATGCGTTATAATTAATTATAATTTTATAATGTGAAATTTGGGCAAATTTGATCTCAGCAATGCATTTAGGGATTCAAGCGACGTGGTGAATTTCATTCCAAGCCGACATTTGGTTTGGGCTTGCACTCAGACCACAAAAGTGCAACCGTAACCAGATGACATTTTGTAATTTGGTGACATTGTAGACTACACGACACCAAACAGAAGTTCTTGTATTCACACACTCTTCTAAACCCATCTAATCCATTTTGTTATTTTTATTCCCGTTCATGGGCATGGCAAAGCTACGGGATACCCCAACCCTAATGTGTTTTGTCGTCAGAAATCGTGAAGTTACAGCCGGGTGGGCAGTAACTAGGTTATTTAACAATTTCGGACCTTAGCTTTTAGATCGTAATTTTTCTGCTAGAAATTGACTAAAACCTTCATACATTCAAGGTTTCATCCCATTAAATCGTGGTTTTTCAGCACCAAAATGAACTAAAAGCTTCATACATAAATCAAACTAAATAGCTAGTAAACTAACAAACTAAATTCCTGATCAGTGATGATAAGTGTTGATGCTAGACTGAACCCGGATCACACACGTGAATTTCGTTCGCGTAAACGCCGAATTTTCCACGTGGAATTAGGCATAAACACCGTCTTTGGACAGAAATAAGATTCGAATTATATCTTTTATCTGGTTCTTCCCCCTTTTTTTATCGAATTAATTTTAACAGCCCATGGGCGTTTAGTAGACGATTTACGGTATTTATAGAAAAGATTAGGTTTCCTGCATTAAAAGATAGCCGAGTCTAGTTTCGTGAAGTTAACTCTTCGTGATTGCGTGATGTCCTTTTTCTCCCGTCCTGGGATCTCTTCAAATTCCTCCGCAAAGCGGCCACTTTAAGAGCTTTCACTAGTTATTATGAGGCATACTAATTAATTATTATCTCGTGGTGACAGTGGTGGCGTCTTCGGCTTCGGCTTTGTGGGAAAATATCATGGAGAAGAGAAGACACCGCGTAAACTCAGAATTGTCCTCATTCGATGAAGACGCGGTGTGGTTTATATAATTGCTAATTCAGTCGTACCCATGAAGAGGTATATTCTCCAAGGAGCATTTCAGCATTATTACAAACTCTCAACAGACTCGGCGGGTTTAACGGTATGCCATTATTAGTCCTGCCCTGCGGCTTTAGTATTCCATTGATTTTCTGGGGCTCATTACCATGTGCTAAGCCAAGACATGGGATCAGAAGACAATAGACGTGGTCAGTTAACAACTGCTTCATTACCTAATAGGAAATCTGGTCTCGTTCGGAAGAGCGGCCACTCGCGCGCGTCCTGTAATTAAATACCCATTTAACGGTCCTTTGAGGCATTAATTAACGTAGATATCGAATTGGGTCAACAATTACGATTTTTTTTCTTCTAAAGGGCCTAGTTAATTTGATTTTCCGATAACAACCACGGTGAAATCTTGTTAAAATTTTTATTTCGGATTATTTTCCATGAAGACCCATACAAGTGCTTCTGATGCAAAGTCGTACAGAGCTCGTTATATGGATAAATTAAAGACGGGAGGGATACAGAACTACAAAATGTGAATTAAGAATATGCAGTACACATGCACATGAAAGCTCCTCTGTCGAATTTCGCCTTGGTTTAAACAACAAATCAGGTGATTTTGTATTTGTACGGGGGTGCACAGGTTGCAGCGAGCACTGGGGCGTCAGATTCGATAGGCATCTTGGTACCGGCTGTACATCTCTGGCTTCTTACCGACCCGGGTTCGATCCTGGTGAAGGGAAGTGTATATGTATGGGTTTTCTCCGGTTGTTTCCCGCCCGTTGCACGAGGGTTTCCTCTGGATACTCCGGTTTCCTCCCTCATGCGGCAAAAGACAACTGTCATCATGGTGGCATCTTCCACTTGACATCTGCCGCTTGGGCCTAATGACAAGCTAATCGCTATTTTAATTTCTGGTAACATTTTTTGTCTCAAGAATGTATTTAATTGATTATTTTCCTCAAAAGTACAAATTTATTTATTTATTTTAGCCGAGTCTAAATGTCTAAAAGCCGTACACTCTACACTACAACTAAAATTAAACTTAAAACTAACCTACCGTAAACATCATACACCCTGTGCACCCAACACCGAAACCAACAACCAACACTACACTGTTTCGAAGATCGAACGTTTGATCACAATAATCAAAAATATAATGTCTGAAAAATGCAAGTTATTTAAACTACCGTTACATTTATTATTATTATTATTGTTATTATTATTATTATTTCTGGTTCATTTTTATTTCACTCTTTAAACTTGCTGTTTTTGTGTTTAATGTAGATTAATGTTGATAACTAATTAAGATAATTGAATGTATTTTTTTTTGTATTAAGCAAAATATTAATATTGATAACGAATTGAATGTGTTTTTTTTTTTTTTTTTTGTTTGTGTTAAGTAAAAAGTTCATGTCGATAATGTAAAATAATTGTTCAACTGTATGTTAATTATTGTTTGCACAAACAAGCAACCCATCATTTAATAAAAAAAAATTTAAACTGATGTAACGGCACTTAAATACGTTGCATATTTCAGACATGATAATTTTGATAATATTGTGATAAAAACGTTTATACTTTTGAGGAAAATAATCATTTAAATAGGTTCAGACAGTTTCTTGATGATGACAACTATTAGGCGAAAGTGTTTTAGGTGAAAGAAAAGGATGGAGAAATTAAACATCTTTATCATTTGGCACGCGTTGTCAAATGTGGACTAACATTTAGCTCATGAAAATTACGTGGTTGAAAGAGGATTTTCATTCAGCAATGCATTGTTCAGGGCACGTAGCAATAAATGAATTAACCGAACAAAAAACGGCTTCGCCGTTTAGAAAAAAAGCATTAGAGCTCGTATCCCCATACTCACAGCTGTGACGGTACACGAATAAACACGGATTAGAGTTCACTCGAACGCAACGAACTATAATTTGAACTCCAATTCCAGGGAACAAGGAATGGTTTTATTCATTGGTTATGTCAGACGTCTGTTTGTACGTGTGTTGTACGTGTGTTGTACGTGTGTTTGGACGTCTGTTTGTACGATTTTCGTTGTGTTTCATGTGAGTGTGTATGTTGTACTTTGTGTGCGTATTTTATTTGTGTGAAGTATCCAACCATTTTCTTTGTTTGATTAGCGCTGAACATGAATACGTGTGTATGGAGACTGGCATGTCACAATTCTTGTTCCCTGGAATTGGAGTTCAAATTATAGTTCGTTGCGTTCGAGTGAACTCTAATCCGTTTTTATTCGTGTACCTTCACAGCTGTGAGTATGGGGATACGAGCTCTAATGCTTTTTTTCTAAACGGCGAAGCCGTTTTTTGTTCAGTTAATTTGTTGGCTTTTTTCGCTTCCATTTTATTGTAATTGCGTTGCCATTGAAAAAAAGCAAGTCCCAACGCAGCAGAAAATACAAGTGTATAACTCCTCCTAATGACAGAAGGGACAGCGGTAAAAGATTAAAATTAGGAAGGTGCAAACTATAAATTTGCCGACCCTTACCGAATCTTGAGGAATTTTGCCGAATTTCATCAAAATTTGCGTCTATGCCATCCTGTCTCGTTATATTTTGTGCTTCGATTTGTCTTCCATTTTCCTCATTGCGAGTGTATTGATGACTTTGAACTATAATTTCAAGTTAAACGACCATTCCAACTGTGTTTAATGTTAAAGCTCGGTGAATCGTGGGTGTACTTATACCAGCTCATTGTCTGCATTCTGTGGTATTTTCATTTGGTAGTTATCGTGTCAACAAATGGACAAAACAATCTGATAATTTCCGGTAACATTCGGATGACCTCGTCCAGCCTACGCACAAAACTTCAGTTTGACTAAGTTTGTGATCAATTTGGTGGGATGACCAATTAATTTTTCAGACTAAAAATTAATTAATTTTTATGACAGTTTGCCAACCGACTAAACATTGGATGGGTCCCCCCCCCTCCAAAAAAATATTTCCTGAATAATAGAGCTAAATGTAATGTGAAAGAGTAAAAAAAAAAGGGGCTGCAAAAAAAATGACTCCAAGCTTAACAGAAGAAGGTGGCCTGGTGCAGTATTAAAAATTTCCGTATAACTACAGTACTTGTGCAACTCTTTCATTGTTGGACCATTGTAGCAGCAGAGGATTTATATCAAGACACACTGGTGCAACAATGCTGCAACAATGAAACCGTTGTCTTACCACTATTATTACCCGGTTTTTGCCTCTCAGTCCTCTTTCGTCTCGCCATTGGTAGCTCTCAGCCGTCGGAAAACGGGTAATATCCTATACGTAAGAACCACGGCTAAGCGTCGGTTTCTTTACTTACGTAAATAAGAAAACGAAGGCGTGGGTAAGAACTTAAGTAAGAACCAAAGACCTTCGTTTTCTTGCTTACGTAAGTAAGAAAACGAAGGTCTTTGGTTCTTACTTAAATAGTAAAAATACAATCGCTGTTTATATTTACGAATCCCAAATCGTTTTGAAAGTATTATGAAACTATTTCACACTATAAATTAACAACTATTTATTTTTAAAATAAGAAAAAAGAATTCTAGGCATAGCGAACGACAGTGTGGGGGTTCTTACTTACGTAAGTAAGAAAACGAAGGCCTTTGGTTCTTACTTATATGTAAGTAAATCTAACCTACTGCTGCTATCAATGTTTACGTATCAATATTCACGTGTCACTGTTTCCAAAATAATACATTTATTACAGCTGAAAAAGACCCAAAGGAAGGAGTTAAATTGATTAAAATGGCATTTATTTATTGAGTTTTAAAAACGGAGTTGGAGCAAAGAACATTCCCGACAACAATGGCTCGTTATGCTATCACAATAATGAATGGCTCGGCAACTAACTATGCAAATCTTTGTTGTACAAATATGTTCGACGATGGTTCGGCAACAATGCACTAACACTGTCGCTTTATTGCAACAATGGCTCACTCATTAAAGATCCAACTCGTCGTTGTACAAATATGTTAGACGATGGCGTTCGGCAACAATAAGTTAAGACTTCCGCTTTATTGCCCTCATGGCTTCGCCACTAGAGCAAACAGCGAAAGTCTTACCTTATTGTTGCCGAACGCCATCATCTAACTGATACAAAGAACTGTTTCCCGCACTTTTAACCGTTTTCTTCATGAAAAGATGCGAACATGTGCTTCATTTCTAATGAAAGAGAGCATATGACACCATAGTACATAAAGTCAATACTCCTAATTCAGATCAATTTTCGACTTAGAATTACCACTACACTTTAACGGTTAAAAGAACTAGAAACAAATTACCAGACACCACAATTTTACGGAAATGGTCAACAGTGCCATGTGCCAGATGTTCTGGGTTTACATGACATCATCTCATCCATGTGCACTCGGCAAGAGCCCAGGAAATCTAATCTTGCTCCTGTCGACGCTTTCAACTGTCCCACTCCATCCCGAAATAACCTCAACAGTTGAAAGAAATGTTAATGCGAAAATTTCCTTGTTTTTCTAAACCTTGTATTGCAGAGGAAAAATTTATCGACGCATCAAATTGCATCAAAAGGGTGAAAAATTAAAAAGAATGAAAATACCGGCCAAGTTTTCGTCATTCAAAGTAGTGATATCAGAGAAAAAAAATAGCTGCCACCAACCTTCTTCTCCCAGCCATGATCATTCTCAGCTTAGTGACACCCTGCCAATGTCATTTAAACTCGAGTGAACGTAACTGGGACCTGAGATTCAGTGGCGTCCATTCTTGCTTTAATTTCACTACGTATAGTTTTGTCCGTTCATGCAATTTGTTTCTTTTTATAGGCTATTTTAATCTATTTTTAAGTTATTTCTTAGTCCAGATTGTGTATTTTACTCTTGAAAACTGTAATAGTTTTTTTTTTTTTTGCTAAGGAATACTGGGAAGCCATCAACAGATATAGAGCAATGACACGACGTAGTATTATTGTATATAACTCTATACTGGAGCCTTAATGGGTTAGCTGCAAGGGGCACTGCAGAGAGTAACAGAAGGGCGTCATACTGAAGCCGATGCTGTGAAGAGTGATTTCTTAAACCTAAAACGCGCGATTTTTGTTGTTGGAGAAAACAGCGTTATTTTAAGCCTAAGAAATCCGCTCTTCCGTCGTTTTTCCCTCCATTTTTATGTAGTGCACCTCCTTGTAGTTATGCCCTCCAAAACCCATACTGGAGCCAATATGGCGGCAAATGTCACTGCTCTATACACTTTGTCAAGCTCCCAGCCGCAGAAGTCATGGTACCGGAAGACAAGAAGGTTATTCCAACCGGAAATTCCTATAGATATTTTAAATACCACCACAATCACTGGGCACTTCTCTTTGTGAAAATGCCAGGGGGGGGGGGGGGACGATAAGGTTAGGCTCGAACCAGGGACGGACCTCTGGCACATGAAACATTCATGCTAACCATCAATTTAACTTGCCCCGCAACAGATACATACTACTAATACTCCTCTTTTTCAACTTTTTTCTGTTAAATGTTAACATTAAATAATGGCACCATTCTATCGTGTTACTGTTTGGTCCTTATAGCCAGCTGACGCACAAGTATTTCTCTGGTACGACCCCGGGCAGTAAAGTAATGTTATAATGGGTGATAAGGGGCGGACTGGATATTGCTCAATTGGCCATTGCAGGGCCGCCCAGAGGTCTGATGGAGCCTGTATGGCTTCTAATGTTTTACGGGACCTCTCATCACACTTTTCGTGAGCAACGTGAGGAACTTTTTTTTTTTTTTGGGGGGGGGGGGGG
>JAHWFP010182382.1:12005-22828 GCA_023313725.1 Lithobius niger
AAGGTGGCTTACTGAACTACGTTATTTCTAGTGTATGTTTTTCGCTGTTGGCTTGTTTCCGATTTTCCTTAGTATTATTTCCAGCGATTTGTTTCTATTTATTTCTCCTTTATTGAGCCGTTTGTGTGTATGATTTGTCTTCCCTCTTCATTGTCTATGGCCGAGTGAATTTCGGTCGATTGGAGCCCTGGTCACGGTTGTGACCTTAATAACGGGTTCAGTGAGTTATCTTTATGCCAGTTGAGGATGTGGCCATAGCGACTAAGGCGCTATGCAAGTGATCTGGGGGCGAACTGGGTAGTCGGTTCGAATCCGGGTCATGCCACTTCGACGAAACGTAAGTGCATAAAGGTGGCTTATTTCTAGTGTATGTTTTTCGCTGTTGGCTTGTTTCCGATTTTCCTTAATAAAAATGTTTATTGGACTACAGCATCGTCGTACAAAAATCAATGGTTGTAAAGAACTAAAACTAGCATTTAGAAATTATTATGTTAAAAAACAATGTGCGGAAAAGAAAATATACTAGGGATGATTATTGATTAAGCACTATCTGTAGGTAGCTCGTTCAGAACGAAGGAAGAAAGATACGGCACCAGCAGCTGAATTTATAGCTCCATAGAGCTTCGACACATAAAAAAAACAACATTTGTTAATCGGGGTTGGAAGTTACTTCATTCTGAATATGAACCTATAAAATATAAAATATACAGACTGGGCTACTAAACAAACAATAGAGCAGTGAGGCAACGTAGTATTGTTGTATATAACTCTATGCTGGAGCCTTACTGGGTTAGCTGCAAGGGGCACTGCAGAGAGAAACAGAAGGACGTCATACTGAAGCCGATGCTGTGAAGAGTGATTTCTTAGACCTAAAGCGCGCGATTTTTGTTGTCGGAGAAAACAACGTTATTTTAAGCCTAAGAAATCCACTCTTCCGTTGTTTTTCCCTCCATTTTTACGTAGTGCACCTTGTAGTCATGCCCTCCAAAACCCATACTGGTGCCAATATGGCGGCAAATGTCACTGCTCTATACCTTAAGGTAAGGCACTAGGTTTTGGGTACAGTTGTGAGAGAGTGTATAGTTAGTGCCAACATTCCACGTATGCTCCTAGTGTCTGGCTTACATCTACGGCAGCACACAACTCATGAAGCAAACACTTCGTAGTTCGGCTTGCCTCAATTATGGCGGCCTGCCAGCATTCTAATTACTGCGGACTCAGGAATTGGACAGCTGCCAACCACCAGGTGGCGACACGGGTCCACAGCAAACCCAGTTGAAACCGGATCGCACCTGTTTGCCAGTAGCTAGAGCCTATTGTACTCCTCGTGTATAAAACACGAGCCTGAACGAGGGCTCAGGCTAGTTGGAGTGTGGGATCAGACTGAACGGTTGGATCCCTGCCTACGAGGGTGCAGCAGAAGGATAAATTCTGCTGACAGCCTACTGTGTAAACGCTATGTGCATAGACCCCTTGCTAGGCAGTAAGGAGTGAATTAGGATCGAGCATTGTGCCTTGTGAATAATCGTCCACTTCCTTAGCGACCTTACAGTACAAAATACGTTCTAGGTAGAATTCTACCACAGACTTCCCCCACCCCACCAACAAAAATTCCTTTGATGACAACTCTGTTTACTTAGCATCGACGTGTTGATGTACTCTTGTGGGGACCGGATTGGAAGTTACGTCATTCAGAACAAGAACTGTAAAATATGCAAGGTGGGCCACTAAATAAGCCACGTTTTAATGTTAGCACACAGCTTTTAGGTTAGATGCAAAAGGTTGTTGCTAGTCAATGTATTCCAAGCAACGTTCAGGCTTACAACATACTTTCTACGTAAAATTCGTCCCCCCCCCCCCCAAAAAAAAAATGTAGCTGATGAAACTTTTACTTAGCACCCACTTGTGGACATAGGATGTGGGGACTGGGTTGCAGTTACTTCATCTTGAATATGAACTATAAAACAAACAAAAAAATACTATCCTCTTGTCATAACAACAGTTGGGGGGGGGGGGGATGTTATTAAAGATTCTCGTAGAGGTCCCGGGTTTACACGTGGGGTGTTAAAGGCCACAAATGAAGTGAAACCCACAACGCAAAACAAAATACGCACCAATTCAAAGGTCTACGTCTATAGTAAGAACTTAATCTGACAAGGAATTTTAGTAAAAAGTCAAGTTTTAATTAAAAAGCAAAATCATTGCATGCTACAGTGACAATGACTAGATTTACGTGAATCAACATAAAACATTGAGCTTGAATTCGATCATTAAAAGCAGAAGTTAAAACAAGGTGGTGCTTTGTGGTTGATTACGAAATTTTAATTGAATATACAGACATCACGCTACGGAATACAACTATATATATACGGTTGTTTAGTCCTTAAAGGGGCATCACGTTACGGATTATGGAGTTAAAATTAGAGACCTCTCGTGACGGAATAATGAGCGGCAAACCGAAAGAGAGCTATCGTAACAGGATAATTACAGCACAGACTTAAGAATGAACGAAAGCTACGCGGTACGGAATAGCACTGCGCATTATAAGCATGGGGAAATAAAAAAACACTAGAGCTACATGCACTTTGACCATTGATCTCAGTGGTCAAAGTGAAACCTACAAAACAGACCTACGAAACAGTGATGGAAAGAACAAAGTAAGCTAAGGCACTGCAACATGTTAAGGATCAATATTAATAACAACGTAAAACTTGCATCCAGCTCAACTGACGAACCACCGGAAGTAAAGTTGAACCACTTCCTATTTTAATGCTGTCACGAGCTTTAACGATATGGTGTTGGTTATGAACTGACGAAAGTAGCAAGCTACATAAATCACCGAACTAGTATGGGGGAAAATGAACTCTTAATTGCCCTTGTCATTGTCCAAGTTCAACACTTGCATCGTCCCGTAGTGTCAACGTGGCATCCCCAGACAGGAGTTGTGCACTCCAGTACAATTGTATTTATTAATTTATTAGGTCAGCAAATTGTATTTTATTATTATTATTATTAAAACCACAGCACTAGTTAAAACGTTTAGAAGTTGAGACTCCTAAAATGACAACCGCTCCAAACACCAACGAAAATGACCTGACACCAAACGTACAGATCAAGGCAGGGCTATATGGGGTGAGGAGAAATTAGCATATCATGTGACTAGACTTAGTTGGAAGTTAAGTTTACATGAGAAGCAAGTTTAACCAAAAGTACTATACATTACTAAATAACGAAAAACGCTAACCTAATTTATTTAATATTGTAATGTGGCAACTATAATTATTTGGACAAGAGATATTATTTAGTAGTTTCCTTAATTTCAAGTGATGACGATTTAGAATGACAACAGACGACATTTAAATAATCACGCACGTAAGTAAATTACATCTAGAACGCGAGCAGGTGAATCTAAATCGAAGTCCCAATGAGATAACGCGAAATGCGCAGGGTTCGTGGGTATGATGAAGAGCAGTCGAGCGAACAGCCATCTGTACTAGCAGTTCAGAGCCGAAAGCAATCGCGAGGCGCGATAATACAAAAAAAAAATCAGTGTAGGCTACTAGCCCTGCACCAAAAATTAAAAAAAAAACGGCCGAAAAATATGCTGCAGAACTACAGGAAAAAAAAAAAACAGAAGGAAACTAAAACTACAAAAAAAGCTAATCGGAAAAAAAAATGAAGGACTTAACCAGGATAAAGGCGCCCACCCGAAAAGGGGTCCCCGCACTTTATGAATTGCGTAGGACGGGTGCTGGTGGAGGGAGCGTTTCCCTGGCTACGCCACTGAGCGTAGGGTATTATATTGTGAAGCAATGTGATCGACGATCGTTGGATCCCTGTATTCGAATTCAGTTAAAAGTTTTTAAAAAATACCTCATCTCTGGTGATCAATCACTCATTCGTCCAAACTCTGATGATGTGAGGAGTTAGGACTCAACAACTGCTTTTTCAACTTATAAGTGTAGTCAAAAGGGGCTCGGCGGTCAAATTTGTTTCACAGGTGGTACACAATAAAATATATTGATTGATTGAATACATTCAAAACATTCAATCGAATACATCAGTAATCAAAACAAAAAAAAAACATGCAGAAAAATTATTCAATAGATCAGTCACATCTATTAATTTCTTGAAGGAGGTTTAATTGTGAATGTTGTTTGTAAACGGGTTTATGTTCAGTCTTACAAACGTGTTAGAAATTACAAGCCAAAACCTGTTTGAACGTCGCCATCTTGTAATTTTACCAAATTGTTATTTTCAAATTTCAATTTTTCAAAATTTTGCAAAGTTTCAATTTCAACTTAATACTTGCCAATATTGCCGCCAACTTGTATTTTCACCATCCTGTGGTCACCATTCTTAAAAAAAATTGATTCTGAATATTATTCATAAGCAATTTATGTACAATCTGACGAAGCTTAAAACCATTCTGGATTTTTATAAAGTAGTACACGATCAAGTACGCGGATACTTCGGCCTCATTTCAAAGAATGCACCTAAAATTTCACTGGAATCGGTTCACGCGATTGGCCGTCAAAGCGGCACAGACAGACAAACAGAGCAAATAGTCCAAGTTAAAACGAGACCTCGTTCGGTTCGCTCACTCGGCCTATATGTAATAAATGTGCAACAACAGTTTTAGACGACGTCGACTGGCCCGCAAGTTAAATAGATATTTAGTTGTTTTGAGCCGAGCCGTTCGAATCTTTGAGTGCCAAACTACTTTAATCCCAATTCTGATTTCTTAGTCCGTATGTGTATCTGGGTGACGATCCAAGCTCATTAAAAATCGTATCGACTTGAAACTTGGTTAAGTTATTAGTTTTAAAGAAAAGTATAAACATGAGAAATATTTTTAAAAAATTCTGAAAATCGGAACTAATACAGAGAAGTCTGAGAAAATGAAAACCCAAAACCAAAACTGCGATAAGAGAAGCTACCTAGTTTCCGAAATGGGTCGGTCTTCGAAAGTAGTGATATCATTACACCAAGGAAACGCCGCCAAAATTACCTCTATTAACCAGCAATTTGGCGCACTCCCCTCTTTTTATTTCTTTAAGACTGAAGTGATTATTGTGTTGCGCGGTGTATCTTGAGTCCTGCGAGTATTTTTTGAGCGGCTACGTCTTCCTGGAGGGGGCTACTTTAATCGACGGCCGCCATTGTTTTTTTAACCATCTTGGATATCAACAAGGCACTCTGCTACCAAAAACGCACAATCGATTATCTGTGTTCGTTCTATGGTGAACTCAAGATAGGCCGCGGACACTTTAAATCATCTGCAAATATGACGGATCGAATAAACATCATTGTCTGAGGACTGCACACTATTAAGACCAACATGTTTCAGTATAGCATTAGATTATAATCTGGGGAAGGGAAGAGCGCTTTCCCCGAGTGGGGGGAGGGCAGTTGCACCCAGATTGTTGATCCTCCCTCCCTCCCTTCACCCACTCCGTCCTACTTCCCCCCTCCCTAACTTAACTTTCCTCATTTCCTCCCCAACTTCCTTCTGCCTCTCTCCCTCCCTCCCTTAACAGTCCATTAATGTAACAAATTGTGGAGTTTGGAGAAAAAAGAGCTTGTTTTATGTGATGTTTGAAAAACAGCGTCGAGATTGTTGCTCAGCTGTAGGCCTAATGGGTCTATTAAAATTAATAACGGATGTGCAGCTCCTTTACTGGAAAATGGCCAGGCCAGAAAATAATGAACATGGCCCAGATGTTTATAGCAAGATGGCGTGATTTGGACACTCGCTGCGTCGTGATGCATTGCTTTTGATCCACCTGTGGTCCGGTCTCACGCCATATTTCATCGTCCTGTTTTCATTTCGTCGTGAGCTCTCAAGTCCAGACCACCCGTCAACACAGTCCGTACTTGGCGCGTTCGGCATGCAACTGCTGACCCCCACGACCTTAACCTCACACCTGGCCAACGCCTACACCTTCCGGATACACCTCCGCACTCACGACTCTGCCATAGACTTGTTTAAATTTAGACTTCGAGGCGATTGTGACTAACGGTGCCCTGTCGCAATGTGACTATTCAGCCGTTGCACAAGTGATTGTAATGCGGCAATGACTTAATTTGGCGTGACCAGAAACGTAAATCATAATAAATTACCAACCTGCTAATTTTGCCATGCGTGCTAATAACAATGCAAAATTCGCCATAAACTATTAGTAATGACTCAAAAAAAAACAACAAAAAAACACACAACTTGCGATATATCAACTGGCTTACGTACTCGTTTATTATTTACTAGAAGGTTGGATGGGAAAATAGAGGCAATATCTAAATAAATGTATGAGCTATTGCATTTTTTTATTGACAGCCTGGCGCCTCATGCAATTAGACCATAATTGCGTATTTTTCCCTTATTTTCGTTGGTAGGTACTAATCATCGTAATTAAGCTACCTAAAAGCCAAAACTATGCCAAAATGTACGAATTAGTTGTTTTCCAGAAAGCAGAGAATCAGAAAATTCCACGTACAACCCAAGGCGCACACTTCGGAAATTTTTCTATTCCTTATTTACGTATTGTTGGAGGTTTCTGCAGTCATAAATTCTTCTCAACAAATGCAGCCCACTCACATTATGCTATATCTGGGATACCGTCAGTGTGACTCATATCTCATGTCCCCAAAAAAACCTGTAACTCTTTAATAAAGTTTAGGTGACTAAATACTTTGTCACTATTCGTTTATTACTGTCATACCAAACTCCGTTTCCCATTTGTTTCAAACTCCGTTTCCCAAAAAACACGGCTACGTACACCGCGGCCACGTATGTTTCCCGTGATTATTGTAGATCAGGTGGTGAAAAATGAATACGGATCAAACTTTGTCGTCCTGTGGACGCCTGCACGCCGCCCGGGTTCCCATTGGCCGCTGTGACTGACTGCCACGGCGGCCACCGTAAGCATTCTCATTGGCTGCAGCAACCTGGTCGCGCGACTTGGCTGCCACATGTGCGGGGTCCCTTGAACTGTACGATTCATGGGGCAGCCCGAATCGTTTCATTTTTGTTAGTTAATAATGCGGTTGCTGCATATTTCACGTGATAAGTAGCAACGTAGCAACTGGCAATGATAAGCCTCGTGCTACGAATCATCGTAGCATTAATAAGCCTTAAAAAATAATACAGATGCAAACCTATTTACGTTGCCTTTTGGACTTAAAATTCAGATTATATGAGCGGGGACTCGAATACACGTCCTTTGAAACCAAAGGCCGAGGTTCTGCCGCTGAGCTATAAGGCCGTGTCAGTATGGCTCAGCGGTCGAGCCTCGGCTTATGGTTTCAAAGGTCGTGGGTTCGATTCCCAGCTCATGCAGTCTGACAATAAGTCCAAAAGGCAACGTCACTATACTCCGTACGCGATTTGTAAACTGGGCGTGGATAGCGAGCAGCTTGATTGTAGCGTACATTTTCCCGGAGTCGGTGTGCCTTGTGGCTATCTATAGACCGCACCAAGGCTTGTCCAGAGATGGCGGAACTGTAGCCTCTGCTGCGGCTGGAGTGGCACTTGTTTCGGCGAGTAGTTGCGCGCCTTCGTTAATTATTTGTTTAACACAACTGAAAGAAACCTTTGTTGCATCCGAAGTTTCTTGGGAAACGGCGTTCTTGCTCTTTGTTTGTTCCTAGCTTCGCAGATAACAATAGACATTCCAAATAATTTCCCTAGTTGGCTGTGAATCATTTTACTCTTTTCCCGATTGAAGACGCGTTAATAGACGCCATTTTCTGACTGCTGTACTGGCGGTTTTTTTTACCCATGATGCTAGTCGTGGTGTTGTACTGGAATGGACAATCGATATTTTTTTTAAGCCACGTCCAGTTTACAAATCGCGTACGGATTATAGGTTTGCATCCGTAATTATTTAATTCTTGTTGAGCCGTCGGCTTTTCGTCCTGTTTAATGATAAGCCTCGTGCACCGCATGTTTAAACTAATTGTTAAAGCTATACTGACCAGGTGAGATTATTGGTTACAAGGGATACGGGCGCTTTCGGCATCAGGGAGTATAAGGTGAAAAGAAGTCTGAAATTCGTCTGAAGGGAAAATATGCAGCCTGACGACATAAAACCTGCATCACTAAAAATTTATGATTTGCTTGCGTTTTTGTAGGCTTATTCTTCCGGCATCTACAAAGTTGAGAGAGAGTAGCGCCAAATGAAAGTTAAATTACGCTTCTAATTGGCCGATTTTCATCCCCGTAACTTTTTTTTTTTTTTTAATCTGATGCTCTGAACACTGCTTCTTAATTTCGATCAGGCAAACTAATCAGAAAGGAAATTGATGGCAAAAAATACCTTAAAACCTGAAAATTGGGTGGCGGATACTGGATACCAAGTATGGATCTAAATTTTTCATTCCGATGTTTAGGCCTAAAAAAAGTCTTGGTTCCTGTAACATCGAGAAAAAAGAAGTCGGTAAGTCGGAATATTTTTTGACACTTTTTTATACACTGAATTTGTGCGTAAACCCACAACAGTTTAGTACATCTTATGAGTTGGTCTAAAAAATATAAATAGTTTTTTTTTTTTTTTTTTTGCAACGCAACTGAAAACTTTTCCCTGCGGTCCTGTTTTGTTTTCCCTTTGCGCTTTAATACGGATGAATGATTTAATGCGAATACGGACGAATATGAACGAAAAAACATTTAGGACCGCTGAAATTGGAAAAAAAAAAGTTAAGCACGGTCGGGTTCAGGAACCAAAGGTAATTTTTTTTAGGCGTTAGCAATTTAACAGCCTCAAATGCTGAATGTAAGCGTTATTGATATGGACCGTTGCTAATGATAGGTAATAACGGGATAGAAAGCCAAATGGGCTCGATTAGCGATAAATAAATATCGATACAGACTAAGCGTCACAGCAAAAGGTTTGCACCTGTTTTGTTAAAACACATTTGCTTCCTGAACAATCTTCAACGCGTTTGAAAAGAACTTGCTATTACGACTTCACACTGCGAAAAAAGTTGGGGGGCATCCTTAATAAGTTGGTTTTGAGAGGCGAATAAATCTAAAAACTCACTTAATTACTTATGAAAATATCGTTGCAGTGCTTTTATTTTACTTATATAGGCTACAGCAATAAGGTTTCACGTGGAACAAACAGAACAGAAAATTGTGGTATTTGAAATCTTCCAGGAAAGCTTGTTTGCTCATGTAATTTTGCAGTTGGTTTCACGTGGACTTAACACTACAGAACATTGTGGTTTCAGAATCCTTTCAGGTAAGCTTGTTTATGTTCATTTCCTGTTTAGGCTTCCATTCGGTTAACCCATATCTTAAACCAGTGGTTATGGGTCGTGACCCCAAATGGGGGCACGGGCGTCCTCTCGGGGGTCGCGATACATAAACAGGAAAAAAATTATTTTACTTTTTTTAAATCTTTTAATCTTGAAATCTTTTTTTCTTCTGAAATTTAATCATTAATAAAATTTATTTATTTGTAAAGAACTTTTATCTCTTCCAAATTCTAATGCTAATTCCAATCTCTCCATTCTGATATCTATAATTTTAATCTAGATCATGGTATAATTCTATAAAATACTAGGGCTGTTATTTTTTTTTATGAGCAAATGACGACGTTTGAAATGCTTAAAATGCAAAAAAAGCGTTGGCTCCAACGCCCCCCCCCCCTTAGTTGTGAAACCGACGGGCGAAGGACTTTACTTGGGGAGGGGGGGGTCGCAGAAAGTTTTTTTAGGGGGGTCGCAGTTTGAAGAAGGTTGGAAACACCTGCCTTAAACATCAAACGAGTTCGTTTTAGTATCTAATAAGTAATAACCAAAAAAAAACAAGCAGATTTGAAAGCGATCTGAAGAGAGACCAACTACCAACGAAGAAAAGTAGTTGCGTTTTGAAGAGATTTAATAATAAATGGCTGATTTGTGACCGTGCAGTGGTGGAGTGAAAATTGTTTGAAGGGGAATTCATTATGAGGGCGAAAATGATTTGCCTTTGACATCGCATTGGCACACAAACTTTTCATTGCTCTGGTGTTACTTCCCGAGGTTCCCCAAGAGCCTTCCTGTTTAACCGCATTGAACGACAATGGGCAGAACGGCACAAAAGACAATACTGTAATGATTTGACTTGGTTTAAATTTAATTTTAACTCTATCTCATTTTAAGCGCTCAGAGGCCAAGAAAGGTATCCACAATTGCCCACAAAAAAATTGTCTGCACTTACGGTGCAAATAGTAATTATGGGCTAAAAAAAAGCTTGAAAAGCCTTTTTGGACCATTTTCTATGGTAAATTATATCCTCATTTCGTCAGAAAAATAAAATTCCTCGTAATTATGGTATGTTCACGTTTAATTTCTGAGAGTACCAAATGAGTTCATGTACAAAAATTCAATTTTAAACGAGTCAAATCTTAATATTTACCTTTTTTCGCCATTCCGTCCATTGGTGTACGTGCACTGGTATCTTGAAGTACCTTGGGGCCAGGGTTGGCTGGTTTCTGCCACCAAGTGGTTAAAATCAGCTTTTACCATGGTTTTACCGTCCCAGCAGAAACTGTTTTTGCCATGTTTTTGCCCCTTTAGTCACAAATACGGCAAAAATCTACTTGAAGTCAAATAAAAAAAAAAGTGTGCCATACAATAACGGTCAAATATTGGCAAATTATAAAAGTGCCCCTTGAAAATGTCACATCGTTTACTTTGAAAATTCTTATTCACTTCCTGTTTACTTTCATATGCTTATTTTCAGAGTAGAAGATATAATCTTCTCACAATATCCATGCAAATTTATGCAACTGACTGTCGAAAATTTGCATAGATATTGTGAGAAGAATATAATTTACTGT
>JAHWFP010182383.1:0-52692 GCA_023313725.1 Lithobius niger
TAGTATATTATAAAGTGTTTCAAACAGAACCACTTATAGTGCAAAACCACTGACACATTTTTTTTTTTAGGTTATGTGCTGTACCCGCTACTCTGGGCCCTTTTGGGTTAAACATCACATATTCAAGTGGAAACGAAACGTGGACAAATTTCGAATTGACAATTACACAAATTGCACAAATCGGAAAACAATGGTTTATAATATAAAATTAAATGAACTTGATGCGACGAATGTTTTAATAGTTTTAATGTAGCTTTACACACACTGTAGTGTAAGTTGAAATAAATGAATTGCCATGTTTGAATGTGAGTACTTTTTATTCCATACCAATGGTACATGAAAAAATAAAATAAAAGCTTTTTTCAGAACACATTCGCCAGCTCCAAATGCCCCCAGCACCCCAGCAATAAAGGGCCCAAGCATCCCCCTCCATGAGACTTGACTAACAAATTCTTCCAGATAGACCTACAAAAATGAAATTTGGTTGCTGGATCAGCAAGAATTTGTTAATCAAGCCTCACGAAGGGGGGATGCTGGTGGACCTTCGATGGTATTTTATGGGGGTTCCATAGCTTGTTCGGTTTGCACTACTGAGAATGACTTGTGGACCAAATTTCATGATTTTAGCTCGATGTTCATGATTTTTCTGCTTAAAGATTGTACTTTCAGGATTCCAAATTTACAGTGGTGACTGTTAGAAATAAATTTCAAAAATTGTAATTTCTTCCGTAGTAATTGGTCAGTTTATGGTAAAATTTTAGCTCAGCGCAATACTTTTGGGGGTTTTAAGCTATGTACCAATTTTCATTCCAATCCGTGAAACAAAAAGTGCACTCAACCAACCAACAAACAAACATTTTGAATTTGGTGTCCATTATATGCTACACTCCACTAATAAGGACCGACCATGGTTTTTCTATTCACAGGCCAGAAACCTATGATTTCTGCCCAGAACTCCGCTAATCCAATTTAATGATTTCTGCCCAGTGCTCTACAATAATAAATGCTCTGCCGTAGAGAATACTGCAGTCATCCATTAAAATCGCGTTCATGGTGAGCCTTACATAAGTCAATAAGATGCCCGTTATAGGCTATGCTACGCTCCGCCAATAAGGACCGTCCATGATTAGATTATTTTCTCTATTCACAGGCCAGAAACCTATATAATTTCTGCCCAGAGCTCCAGTACTTCACTTAATGATTTTTGCATAGTGCTCTACAATAATACAGTAAATGCTCTGTCGACGAGTATATATACTAGTCACATTAAAATGGCATTCAAAAGGCCCTGGTCGTTGTTAATACCTACATTTTAAGCTATAAAAATTGAAAATCGGTTCATTGCTTCAATGTCTATGTGAGAGCAAAATTTGGAGCCCATTTGAGTCTCCATCACAAGAATATTATAGTCGCATTAAAATGGCATTCGAAAGGCCCTAGGCCTTCTCCATTACTACGTTTTAAGCTACAGAACTTAAAAGTAGCCAGGTTCGATCTCCAGGCTAGGGTAAGGAGTCCAAACAACAACAACAACAACAACAACAACAACAACAACAACAACACGAAATGGCCATACTGTGACTGCCGAACAGTTCGATTGTTGTCATTAAAAAAAGTAAAGCAGTGAAATAGTTATGGCACAACCCCAAATACCCAATTTCGTTGGTCTATGTCAATTCTGGGAGAAACTATAGGATTTCAAAGTTTGACGTTTAACATGGAAGTTCATGCTGAGGTTTAATGGGGACTAGCGGAATCGCTCGCTCATTCCGCGTCGTCTCGCTATGCTCGAGGAGCTTTCATGCTGCAGCTGTTGTGCTGCTGACAGACATTCCACGTCTAAAACGATCAAGCAAATGGACAGAGTGCAGTACGCGTTTTTCGTAAGGCTTCACTGCATAAACAAATGATAACTGTAAATCATTCCAACAGTCTGGCCATCCGAGAGCTGCGTGCGCGTCGATCCATGCTTCCAGTAATTTTTTTGATTCCGAGAGCATCAAAAATCTTCTGCTCATTATTTCGAACTAATTTTAATTATTGCTCACAGTTCATCCCTAAGCGCGCCTGCATTTCATCTACATCATTCAAAACATACGATTTGTTTGCTTGCGCATTTGTACGGCTTCTCCTCCAGAAGTAATCCCCTACGAAGGTGAGAGATGAAAGATTGAGAGAGCGCAAAGCGAGACACACATTGAAAAAGTTTAATTTACGTGGAAATCGCTCGCTCTGCTCGCTCAATCCACGCACCACCGTACTTCAGAAACATGAATGTTTGGCACCTTTTAAAACCAGGTTTCCATGCATCGAGTCAGTTAATACAAAACCAATTTTAAAAACCAATATGTGTTACGTTGCAAAATACGTCGTCCGTTCAGGTTATTTTTTCGTGCATCCTTCTCTAGATCTCTCAATGTGTAACTAATAGCTTCAAGACGATCCATGATTCATGTAATTTCTATGTACTGATTAGTGTACTGGTTATTTCGATGTACTGATTATTTTGACGCAAACTAATTGCAAATGTTGCTCACATTTCGTTCGTCACGTTCCTCAGCTTATCTACATTTCACCTACATCATTCCAAACATACGATTTGTTTGTTTGCACGTTTGTACGTCTTCTTCTCAGAAGTAATACCCTACGAAGGTGAGAGATGAAAGATTGATAGAGCAAAGCGAAACACACATTGAAAAGGTTTAGTTTACGTGGAAATCGCTCGCTTTGCTCGTTCAATCCACGCACCTACGTGCTTCAGAAACACTAATGTTTGACACCGTTTTAAAACCAAATCTATTGTTTTGATTTGTCCATGCATCAGATTAGTTAATACAAAACCAATTTTAAGATGTATATGTGGTGTGTTGCAAAATAAGTCCTCCGTGCGTCCTTTTCCAGATCATCTCTCTTCGCTCGAGAAGGTTTTCATGAACAAACTATGACGTCATGAACAAACATGAAAAGGGTTTAAAAAAACGAACTTTGACGTTAGTTTTTCAGGTTCTTTCGCTTATTTGAGGGTCATAATATCAAGTTACAGCGATGAAAATAGGCCTATTAAAAGCAAAATTTAATTATCTTCGTTTGGTCCTACTCCCATCTTTGTAGGTGCTTTGGTTCCGGAGGAATAGAGGTACAAACACGCACGCACATCATCTACATAATTAAATCTAACGGAGTTGCTCGCTTCGATCGCTCATTCTGCGTCGTCTCGCTGCTCTCGAGGAGATTTCTTGCTGCAACACTTATGATACAGACAGACCGTCCACATAAAAAACGATCAAGCAAATTATAAGAGTGTAGTATGCGATATCGGTTATCTCGAGAGAAGGTCAATATTATTTTTTTACGTCCAAGGAGTCAAGCAAAAGTTACGATCAAGCAATTTATCAGAAAAGCGCAGTTTCTGATGACGAATGCTGATTTTCCAGCGAGAGATTTCCACATAAAATAAACCTTTTCAATGTGTGTCTCGCTTTGCTCTATCGTAGGAGCATCGTAGGAGATTAGTAATCTGCAGATATTTCTCGAAGTGAGGGATCATCAGAAAGTAAACTGATAAGACGCCCATAGAAAAATCTGTACTGAGCAGGACGTAAAGAACAATATTCTTAAAATAAGTAAAACAAGAAAACCCATATAAAGTGTATACCAACACAAATTACAAGTGATGTGTGGTTCTTGGTGGTTTCATTGATTCAGTCACGATTCTGAGGAAATGTTTGCGCTGATTGAGTAGGCGAAGAGAACGAAAATCAGCGTTTGTCATCAGAAACAGCGCTTTTCTGATAAATTGCTTGATCTTTTTTCTTGACTCCTTCGATGTAAAAAAATAATATTGACGAGATAAGCGATATCACATACTATACTCTTATAATTTGCTTGATCGTTTTTTATGTGGAAGGTCTGTCTGTACCAGTTGCTGCGTTGCTGCGTTCTTGTCTGCTGGTCATTGGATTCATTTTAATTTGAGTCTGAAGTGGAGAAATACCCGTTTGATTATCTGCGTTGTGTTTATTGATGTGGTAAATTTGGTTTAATTACTCACGTTTTGCGACCGAAATCCTCTTACCATTTAAAAGTTTAAAAGAACGAAAATGGAATCCTCAACTCCATGTTTCCCAACTCGCAGGAAGTCGCTTAGGTCAGTAAGGAAGCCTGCTTCATTTTCATGCTGTCTAAGATCACGATCAGTGGCTAAGAGAGCCAATAATAATATCTCAATGCCACTTACAAATCTTACAATCTAACAGCTTAAGCGAAACTACAGTTTGCTACTCCCCTGATAATTTGGTCACCACTAACTCTGCTTCTAAACCAGATGTCACCGATCTACTTCGTTCTGTTGACCTCTCTCAGGTATCTGATGATTTGTCCTTTTCCACTTGTCAGTCCCCATCAATTCAAAAGGTTGGATTTTCTCCGGGGGTTAGTGAAAATGACAAACCCAAATCACTACCAACCTTTCTTGAAAACTTTCTTGAAAACTCTCGGAGTGAACTTAACGTTGGTGTAAGTACTTTAAAAGCACAGGTGAGCCTTATTAATGAAAGCATTAAACATGTGACTTCTGACTTCCAGCTGTTGCACACTGAACCTTCTAGTGGTAATACTGTATTGGCAGGCAAAATTGACCATTTGACCGATGTGCTAGACCACTTTCTTAGCTCAATTCAGCAACTGCTTAAAGTGAGCTTTTCTAATCTTGAACTTAAAATTGAAAATGCCCTCCTGAGCCAGTCGTCTATGATTGGCACATTTTTTGAGAAGGTCGCTAACCATGACATCACCGAAACGAGCATTACCCGTTTTTCACCAACCGGGCAGTCCATACCTACTGACCCCCTGCCACCACATCTATGTCAGTGAATACTGTGGTGTCAATTACTAAAGCGAACGAAGTGCAAGTGGTTTCTGCACATATTGACAAGTTACCTAGCCGAGCTTCTAATGTTGACATGTTACCTAAGTTATCCATGCCTGTGAACTCCCACCCTGGGCCGTCGTTACACAAAGAAAACAGATCTTCTAATGGTAATTTACCTTACCCTAAGAGGGTACCAAGATCTTCACCTGCTGAAATTGAAAGGCTAAATCAGTTCAACCCTGCAGTCAACAGTGGCAGTACTCGGCATGCTTCAGTTGCACAACCATGTAACAATTCACTAGGACAGCTTTCCTCTCCAAACCCTACACAAAAAGTAAGGAAAAAATTAAAATTCCTCATTATTGGTGATTCGCAGGTCAGGAAAGTTATACTACCATGGAATATTGGCAACTCAAAGACTTGGTGCTTTCCTGGTACCCGTCTTGAGCATCTATGTGACTGTGTTCCCAACATTTTAAATCCTTCAGAAGATGTTACCAATGTAGTGCTCTGTGCCGGGACCAACAATGTAGGTTATACTCTCCGGCAGTCATTGCCCAAAAACTACTTGAGTTGATTGACATAATCAAATCCTTTTTACCCACAGTGCGCATCACTGTTATCAGTATCTTCCCGCAAAGGCAGCGTTTCCGTGTACATCACTGGCCTTCCCTACAACAGTATATTGTTCAGTGCAATGACCATATTATGGCACGCTGTAAAGAAGCAGGAGTTAATTTAATCTCCTTATGGGATTTAATTTCACGTAGACATGGCATCCTTGCATCTGATGGTATCCACTTATCTCCCCTAGGCAAAAAAACTGCTTGTTGATGCCATCATACAAAGTACGCTACTCGAGCGGAAACCATTTAACTTCTTCTCTTTTGAGGGAAACTAACCTTGTTTAATAGACTAATCGTTAGTCGTATGACGGCACATATTCCCAGATTTCTACCCGCAAAATTACATCTCAAAACGCATACTAACAACAATGTTTACAACAATGTTTATTTAAGAAAGTGTCTTACGAGTGATACCAACGACGCTCATAGTCAAAGCGACAAACTCCACATTAACGATGAACTCGATTTTATTTTTTCAGACCCTGACGTATGCCCATTAGCATACGATTTTAAAATGTCGTTTTACAATACCACTGCTGTTCCTGAAGGTTCTTCTATTGTTGGTAACTTTATGATAGGTCTGTTTCTTTTGTTCATCTAAATGTCAGGGACTTTTCTACTCAGAACAAATTCGATAAATTTGAACACATTATTAATGCCACTAATGCTGAATTCGATGTCATATGCGTCACAGAAACATGGTTCAATGATCATAATCATGGTGTTTGTAACCTAGACGGCTACACTTTTATAGCAGAAAACAGAATTCTAAAAAAGGGTGGAGGTATTGGAATGCTAATTAAGAGCTGCTGCAGCTTCCTCGTTAGACATGACTTAAAGTTTTCTATTGATGAATTGGATGGCCAGGGTATGTTTTTAGAAATTACTTTTGGGCACCACTTGTATGTTGTTGAAGTAGTCTATAGGCCTCCAGCTAGCAACATGCGTAATTTCAGCAATGCTTTTAGTTTTACTATAAACAAAATTTGTGCCGAGAAAAAAGAGGTTATATTTTAGGAGACTATAATGTTGACTTAATTAAGTATTTGTCTGATTACGCCATTTCATCTATTGTGAATGATTGGCTTTCTGTAGGATTTGTTCCAATTATTACAAAACCAACTAGAATTAAAGACTCCTCTGCTACGAGAATTGACAATATTTGGACGAATCATTTAAGCAAGGGAACTCATACTGGCATTATCATCTCTGATTTCACCGATCATTTTCCAATCTACGTGTTCTTAGAATCTAATAAGCTTAGTAAAATACATCCTTGCTATAAGATTAGGCGACATTACTCTGAAAAAGGCTATAATAATTTGGTTGAGGGCTTAAAGAATGAAATGTGGAACGAGTTAAATCTTAATGATGACTTAGACCTATTGTACGAAAATTTCTTAGCCAAATTCACACATCATTTGGATATTGCATTTCCCATAATTGAGCCCAACTTTACAAATGAAACTACCATCAAACGAGTTAAAAGGACTCAAGAGTGGGTGTCTCCAGAACTGCAAAAACAAATCAAAATGAAAAATAAGTTGTACAGGAATTACATTAGGAAACCAGATGCTAATAATAAAGAGAAATACAAATCTGCATACAAAAACGTTAACATCCTTATTAAGGAAGCAAAAAATAATTTTTATGGCAACCGTTTTAAAAACAATAAAAATAATAGCAAGGAATTATGGAAAGATTTGAAAAAACTTACAGGTACCCATAAACCCCATAACATGACTCTTCCACTTGCTAGCCTTAATTCCAATGAAGCTCCTGGGTTGGCTGCAGAATTGAATTTGCACTTCGTCTCCATTGGACCTAACTTGGCTGCTAATTTGCCTACCGTGCCTCATGTGGGAAATACAGGAGCCAAGTTTAACGATTCACTTTTCTTGTGGCCTACTGACGCATGTGAGATCGAGGGCATTATTAGGGCATTCCCAGACAAAAAATCAAGTGGTTTTGATGACATTAGCATGTTACTGGTCAAACGGTGTTGTAGGTATTTGTCACCACCTCTTGCACAGCTCATAAACAAATCCCTTACGACAGGCTGTGTTCCGAACCAGCTCAAAAAAGCAAAGGTTATTCCTCTCTACAAATCTGGTAATGTTAATGATTTTTGTAACTATAGGCCCATTTCTTTGTTGCCTGTTTTTTCAAAAGTATGTGAAAAAGTTGTATATAAGCGTTTACATTTCTTTCTGGAAAAACACCATCTGCTGAATGACAATCAATTTGGTTTTCGCAGTGGTAGATCTACAGTTCAAGCACTACACACTGTCGTTAATAAGGTTATCGAAAACATTGAACTAGGTAACTTTACCGTGTCTGTTTTTTTGGACTTATCCAAAGCCTTCGACACAGTAGACCACGATTTACTTTTAAAGAAGCTTTCCTCAATTGGAATCAGAGGTGTTACTTACAATTGGTTTAAGAGCTATCTAGTGGGTAGAACACAGTTTACGGATCTAAATGGAGTTCAGTCTCCACTGCTGGGAATTACTTGTGGAGTGCCACAAGGGTCCATCTTAGGCCCAATACTTTTCTTGGTGTACATTAATGATATTTTTTCTTGTAGCAATCAGTCGTTCGTAGTTGGCTTTGCAGATGATACCACGTTAGAATATTCCGGAAAAGATTTGAATATCCTTATCAGTCACGTTAACTTTGATCTTAAAAGATTTACCCACTTCTTTGATTCAAACAAATTGTCATTAAATGCAAAGAAAACTAAATACATGATAATGGGTTCGAGTCAAACAATTGCGCAAATTGATCAAAATGAGTCACACGTCATCAAAATCTCGGACGTCGTACTCGAAAGAGTGAGAAATGTTCGTGTTTTAGGAATTGTCCTTGATGATATCCTTTCATGGACACCACAGATTAGCTATGTGTGCAGTAAAGTTGCCAGGGGATCTGCTATACTGTCTAGAGTGAAAGGATTTGTTCCATCTAAATAATTAAGAATTCTATACTTTGCATTTGTCTATCCCTTAATTTTATACGGGATTACTGTTTGGGGTGCAGTTTCTAACTACAAGCTACAACGTATTCTTGTACTTCAAAAAAGAGCAGTAAGAAGTATTGCTAAGGCAACTTATGACTCCCACTCTTTGCCTCTGTTTAGGAAGTTTGAAATTATCAAGGTTGCTCAAATTTATCAATACAATGTTTGTCTTTATATGCACAGCCTTGTTTACACTGCCAGCAAAACTCGGACTTGCTTCAACAGACTTATCCGTGTGAAGACCTTCCATGATCGTCACGACTACAACACCCGTAATGGTGATAAGCTCGTTTTGCCCAGGTGTAGAACTGACCATGCAAAACGCAATCTCACCTACTCGGCTGTAAAAAACTGGAACTGCCTCCCTCTAAGTATCAAGCAGGTGAAAAATACCAAAAAAATTGCGTTTACTTTAAAACAGTTTCTTATACATCTTAATGAATAGATGTATCTTCATGCTGGTCTCTTCTTAATATGTATTCATTCTTAAATTTGCTAATTGGGCGTTTCTTTCTGAATTGTAGGTTCTCCTATTTACTCATAGACAATTATATGTGTGTTCATATATTTATATTGTTTTAATTTGTTTTGTTTCACCACGTTAAGCATTTACTTGTTGCTAATACTGTATCTAGGATCTCATTGTCTGTTTTGTATTTTGTTACCATATTATGCTTTGACGTTTTGTATGTATAATGGGTTCTTCCCTATAAAACAGGTTCGCAAGAACCTCAGGAAGTATTCCCTTATGTTTTCACATAAAAATAAAATTCAATCATTCATTCATTCAGCAAGAAATCTACTCGAGCGCAGCAAGACAACGCGGAATGAGCGAGCGAAGCGAGCGACTCCGCTAGTTTGATTTTAATTATGTAGATTTTATGCCCTACTTCCATTAGCGAAACTAGTCAATTTGTCAATTTTCCTTTATGGATATGAGGATAAACACGTGTTTCCGTTATACGTAAGCAAGCGTGCTGGTTGTCCAGAAGTGAAGTTAATCCTCTTAAATGGTGGTCATTACTGTTTAATTCGTAATTTTAACTGTAATGTATTGCATGTTTAGTTTCTGAGTAGTGTATCTCTCTCGATTGTCTAGTATTATGGCAGGTTAGTATTGGAACTGTGGACGATTGAGTACTACATTTGAGTTTCGGGGGGGGGGGGCAAGGGGAGACGCGTGTATCTACGAGTATCAGCCGTGTTTACATCTACCTTTAAACCCCTCGACCGATTTCTGTAGATGTCCGTTGCGAGTACGGGGTAGTTGTGCAGTTTACCCGTGGTGCTAGTAGGTAGTGGGAAAAGGGAAAAGCTCCCGCTGCGGCCCCCCCCCCGGCTTTCTCCTCCTCTTGTGAAATAAGTGGTTTTGCGTGCAGGCAGAGTCGGCCTCAGCTAAGGACAGAAATATAAGTTTTTTTTATCATACATGGCAATAGCCGCGTATATATATGATTGAAGTCTTTTTTCCAGCATAACTAAAACTAAAAAATTTCTCCGTTCCTATTCAATATATTTCGACCAAACTTGGCCAGATAGTAGATAGGTATAGAAGGTATATTTATACCAACTTTTATGCATTCCCGTGCAACAGTAAACGTATGGAGCCATACGTAAATTTGAAAACTGTTCTCTTGTTTTTGTTGTTGTGGTTGTTCTTGTTCTTCTGTGACACGGTTTCAGAAAAAAAACTACTGCACCTACTTAAAATCTGAAACATGATCTAGGCCAGAAATTTCCCTGGGCTTCATCCTTACAGAGATCACTTTTTTTCAATTGGTCGAGCCGTTCCGGAGTTATGGGACCCTAAACGATCATTTTAATTGTTTTACATTGTTTTAATTATTGTAATTAGGGAACAATGCCACTCAGCAAACTCCAGATCCACTCTTCGTGCACGTATTATGTCTTTGCTAAAAAGTCGAATGTTGAAGGGCGAAACGGTAAAATAGCAGCTGATGTGGATAAGCTCCTGAGAGTGTTACGGAAAACAAAAGTCATAACGGACAGTGAAGTGAATTTAGGGATTGTTTAGGATGAGACTTTCACACAAGTGATGAGGGAAGCGCAGAAGCGAGGGATAAGTGAGAAGCAAATGAGACGGTTTGGGGTTGATACAGCAGTGCAGATGAGAGCAGATTTGCAAGAAAAGGAGATGGCGGAGAGGAGAGGTTGCCAGGCGCAACAGAAAGTCATGATGCAGCAAGAAACCAGAGAGCAGTGGTTCAACCTGCAAGTAAACTGTTTAGTGCTGCTGTAGCAGAAAGAGGTAGGGAAAGCTGGGGAGAAAGTGATGCTAAAGTATAAGAAGCAGAGGAGATAGTGCAGTACATTCTGTTCAGCGGTTGCAAACCAAGAATTTAAGTGCTCTGAAGAAGTTGTATGGTGGAGGTTTAACCAATGTACAGATGCCTATATCAGTGGTATATCATGCTTTCGAAGTTGAGTTGCGATCATATGCAGAGAAAAAAAAAGCTGTTGGGAGTGAAACTCAGCATTAATGGGCACCGAGTGGAACTGCATGATTTGCACGAACAGATAATACAGGCTAGGCTGCTTTGGTTGCCACAGGGGAATTACCGCGCATGAAGTAGCGGAAGGTTTTGTGCGCATTGTGATTTTGGAAAGGCATGCGTTCGAGAAGTTGTACATTCGTGGTAAACCTGTTTGTGAAACAACAGTTCGGCAGATTACGTTAAGACTAAGAAATAATATAACCATTGAGGATGTTCCTAACGAAGTAGTGATTAAGGGCATACGGACTTTGGTTTGACTGATGATCGCGCACCAAAATGTCTGCATTTGATGCGTGGCACTATCGTCGAGTACGCGCGAGCATTGCGTGCATGACGTGTAGTGTCTGGTGCAACCCACGGCAACTTTGTCACATCTTTAAGCAGCAGCACAGGAAGCAGAAGTCCAAAAGCGGCAGCAGGTGGGCTCAGTGATGTCACCACATGTCCCTCAGCAGCAGCAACAGCAGCAGCAACAGCAATCCCAGCTGGATCGTTAACAACAAAATAAGAGACTGGAGCTATCTGCCTTGAGTACCAGCGCACCATGTCTCACAGCGGTACTTGGAAGTGTTGAGTCACTTTCGCAAACTGCACAAACAGAAATTTGTGTTGATGAGCAGCAAGATGGAACTGGGAAGCAAATACAGGGAGGAAATTAAGGAGATGGCCCGTGGCTCACACCCCCGCCTAAGAGAAAGAAAGGAGGAACGAAGAGGAAAAAAGGCACTGAATCAACGTTGAAGATGGGGGTAGCAGCTGTGTTGAAGGATGGAGCGGGGAAAAGCGAGAATGTTGACAGGGAAGAATCAGTGGAAATGGTAGAAATGGTGGAAGCACAGAGTAGTGCGACCCCGTTATGCGCGGTACAAGGAAGAATGCCAAAAAGGATGGTGATTTCAGGGCTTATTCCAGGGCCACGCTATCTGTCCTTAGGAGATGTTGTCCAGGGGTTCAAGGATGCTATGATCAGGGCTTCTAGCAGAGTGGCACGCTTCAGGAAGAGTTCTTAGCTGGTTAGGGATTAGCTCCCAGAGTGAGGCTGAAGGGGGCTGCAAGGCCTTAAATACCTAAAGCTGCAGCCAGTACCTGCCACTGGTGGTGCAAGGTACTTCATGTACTATATCCTGGTATCCCATGAGCCATCTCTGCTAGCAGCTACCCCTAGGGGCAGGCAAAGCCAGAGCCATCCTGATCACTGATCTCCAGGGACTGGACCATACATCAAAGTACATAGCATTACTGGAATACATTAATAAAGATATAGAGTATACAGAACACATAGTATGGAGCCATAGCATGAAGGTAAAGAGGCGACTAAGGCCCTAGCTTAAGGAGTAGGAGGCAGCTGTGGAAACCGTCATTGCATAGGTCCCGCCCCCTCACTTTGTCAAGGTAAGTGAAAATTATTCATTAAGCTAAGTTATTTATTCATACAATGATCAAGGTTCTCAAAAATTATTCAAAAATAATACCAAGAAGGTGTGCATTAACAATAAGTTAACATTAAGGATGCTATGGGGACGTTTAAGCTTTTTATCTGCTAATAACTTAATCGTTTGACTGTTCCAGCAGGGTGACATTACCTACGCATATCAGTAACGTTTTCTGTAAGGTCTGGGAAATCTTTGAGTGTCAAAATTCAGACATTATTCCAGTATAAACCCGCTACGCAAACTTAATTACTTGAACATTTTCAAGAAAATTATGCAGAAGCAAAGAACATTTTTCAACATTTAAAATACAATCACAATCACTCAGTGCAAAAACAGTCAAGAGAGTAGAAAAAAAAACTAAGTGTTTGATGCACGAAAATTCACTTGAAAAACCGTAACCACTAATCATCGGTTACCATTAAAATCAGCTAGAAAGATTTTTATTTCAAAATCTTAATTGTCAAAATCGGTTGTGTAATATCAGTAACAACGCTTGTCAAATGTGACTAACGCGGTAACAGTCAGCTTAGTTTAACTCGAAAGTAAGCTTATAATTGCTGTTAAAAAAAAAAGAAAAATTGTCTCACCACGTCCTCCATCGATTATTTATCAAGTTTTCTAATCCACACAATTCACTAACTAAATAAGAAACTCTATTGTGACAACCCCCGTGTTATTTCCTTTCTGTTATTAGATTAATTTTCATTGTAGGGTAGATTAACGTGTTAGTTTAGTTCAGTACACATTCGTTAAATAAAAAAGGGGTAAATTCTCTGGTGATAATCTAGTTATTCCAACCAATTCATTACTAAATTATGCTACTACCTCAACCTTCCACTTAAGCATTTGCAAGGCTTTTCTGAAGTAGTTAACATTAGCGTTAACCCCGAGTGTCACTAGATTATTTGCACTTAAATGTTATTTCTTTCAGTTTAAGAACCATCACGAGAATTCCTGTAGAGCAAAACAATGGTATATGGCGAGGACGTCAGGACCGGCAAACTCCACGCCCTCCACGTCTGTGCCCACCGCGCCCAAGCGCTCTTTCACACAATGGCCTGCCACTAACCGTTAAGCACGACAACTGACTGCTAGGGCTCCTGCCCAGGACACCTTTGATAAAGATCATGACTCTGATAATATTAATTTCCTAGACGATCTGTTGACCCCTGATTCTGAATGTGCACACATGGCCAATACTTTTCGCCAGCCTATGCCAAGATCAGAATTGTTGTTGTCACTGACCGTCACGTCTACGCCCTTCAGCCCTGCGAGTTCATACTTCGCCCTCGATTCTGGTGCCACGAGCCACGTCACGTGCCGACTTGACTGGCTGCATGACCCTAAGCCCACTCGTGTTAAAATATACTTAGCATCAAAAGGAGCATGTATCATCACGACTAGAACTGGCACTGTGAAGATTGACACCCCGCAAAATATTTTACGTCTAGAAAACGTATTACTCTCTGCTGACGCTGCTGCGAATTTAATTCCACCTCCGCGACTCGAGAGGAAAGGTGCTCATATTCTAATCGGTGGTGGTACATTACAGGACAATGATGTCTACAGGTTAGATGGTAACATCATTTTGTCCGACCTCCCAGTCGCCGATGTTGCACGACCGCTCGCTCAATCTATGTCGTCCCATTCTCCCATTACCTCCAGTCTGGAAACTTTACCAAATGACTAACCAATATGGGATCTTTGGCATCAACGCTTGGGTCATCCTTCGCCCTCTGTGATGGATTGGATACAACATTTTTCATTACTGACTGGTATTAATTTTGTGAAGTCCACTGTGAACGCCCCATGTAGTACATGTGTCCTATGCAAGAGTAAACAATTACCCGGTTACTTTTGGGTATTATTCATTCCTTTTACGTTCTACAAACTATTCACGCCGACCTTACTGGGCCTATCCATGAGCCCACGTATGGGAACGCCGTCTACCTCTTCATAATCATCGATGACTTCTCTTGCCCGTTTTTCGATTCTTTCTCATTGCGAAGTCTGAAGTGCTTTTCGTACTTTCATATCTCAGCGCCAAACCGAAACTGCTCGTCGCGTGATTACACTTCATACAGACAATGAGCCTATATGGTCGTCGCATTCATTCGAATCATTTTTGACGTCTCAAGGGATCAAACACCTATACTCGACTCCGTATTCTCCGCAGACCAACCCAGTAATCAAACGCACATTTCACTCCATCATTCAGCGTGCTACGACCTTGCTTAATCACAGCAAATTGCCTATGAAACATTGGCGTTTTGCAGTCGAAACAGCTACATACCTGCACAACATCTTGCCTACATCACCACTTTTTGATTGCCAACAGCCAACTCCCATAGGCCGTTGGGCACCCTCTAGGTATCCACATTCTGGTCGCCATCTCCATACTTTTGGCTGCCTGGCTTATTATACCCTGCCACTACCACACCAACACAAGTTCTCTCCTTCAACTCGTCGTGCCATCTTTTTGGGTTACGCCAGTCGAAGCATCGGATTCCGCCTGGTGGACTTAGAACATCAAACACTGCTCATCTCTCGTGACGTACGTTTCGATAAACGCATTCCAGGTGGTGATTTGATATTTACACTGCCACTGCCTGCTGTCAACCACACTGACCATCCTCATGATTCGCTTATCCGTCGCCGAGCTGGTCCTGCCATTCTCCATGACCCGCCACCCCCTGACTCTCCACCATTACCGCAGATCCTTCCAGATGGCCCCGCAGAAGGTCCTAGACGTGGCTGTGGACGTCCACCTGGGACCACTAAGGAAGTCATGGATGAACGCCGTACCAATGCACATCGACTCGAGGCAGTCCTCACTATTCCTGATGACCCACTCGATTCCGATGAGGATGACTCACCAGCCATCCTTCTGCGACATATTATCACTGCTACCTCCACACCGAATCCAACCTCGTACAAGCAAGCTTTGTCTTCTTTGGATGCAGCTGGATGGTACGCTGCCATGGAATCCGAAATACATTCCATGCACGCGTATGACTTCTGGACTGTTGTTCCTAAGCCACCTGGTGCCAAAATAATTACTTCAAAATGATTTTTATACGCAAGCTCAACCCTGATGGATCGCTACGAAAACTCAAGGCTCGCTTAGTTGTCGCTGCTTGGGGAGAACAATCAAAGGTAGACTATTTGACCGCCTACTCTCCTACAGTACGTGCCTCTTCCGTACGCCTCGTGCTTGCTCTTACAGTCAAACTTGGCCACATTCTCCGCTATATCAACACCGTCACGACCTACTTGTTCAGCGAGGCCTCCAGGGTCGTATACCTATGGCAGCCGCCTGGATTCACCCAGTCCAGTGGGGATGGTAGTGAGCTTGTTTGTTTGCTTAACAAGTCTATCTATGGGCTAAGTGGATCCAGCCGGAGCTGGTACGAGTGTGTAAGCGACGTGCTGCGGAAGACAGGCCTAGTAAAATCAAAATACGATCCATGTCTGTTTGTTAAAAGATCTGGTGAAGAACAACTTTTTCTCTGTTTATTTGTGGACGACAAGCTCACCATTGTTCAATCTCAAACTATGTATGACAGATTTGTAAAAAAATCTACAGAAACATCTAGAAATTGTCCAGATCGATGGACTGAAATATGTAGGTTATGAAATCGAACACACCAGTGACTACCTTACGTTATCCAACTGTAATTATATCCAACAGAAACTGGAATATTGTGGTCTACAAGATGCCAACCCAGTCAAGACGATGTCTGATACATTGAAAATACTAAACGATTGTCCAACATCAGACCCTGTGGACAAAACCAGTTATCTAGAAATGTTAGGCTCACTGATGTTTTTAGCGACCCACTCACGACCTGACATTCTCTTCAATGTCGTGGGATTCGTGGGATTCAGTGGACGGCAGAAAAGGTGTATCTGGCCTACTAATTTGTTTGGGAGACGTACCATTTGTATGGAGTAGTAAGACACAGCCTTTGGTGTCCCATTCAAGTTGCGAGTCCGAACTTATGGCAACGAGTGATCTCGTCAAGGAACTTATTCCTATTCGTGGGTTACTTTCGGTACTTTCTCTGTGTGATTTAATTTATCCTGTGCCTACTTCTACTGATTCCCGATCAGGTATAGACCTTGTGACCAACGGTGGAAGTGCTCAATCTCACACTACCTGAGGAGAGTGAATTATGTTCGTGACGAAGTTCTGAAGAACAATGTACATCTTAAATTCTGTCCTGGTGCTGAAATGCCTGCAGATCCACTAACTAAAAACATCACTGACAGAGCTAATGCAAACTTATTTTTCGTTAGTATAGTTGTGGTCCAAGTGATTTTTTCCTGATTATGACAACTCATTTACTGACTGTGTCTTTTGATCTTTCGGCTGAACACTGCGTGTGATGACCGCCCTTTGTTGTGATTCGTTAAGGGTATTTGACGGTTAAACATGTGGTATTCTACCTGTAAAATTTCCATTTTTTCCATATTTTTATCTTTTCAAGTTTTACAATAATTGCGTGACTGTAATGTTAGGCGTATGACTTATTACCAATTTTCAGCAATTGCGACAAATATTAGCGATTGTACAGCATGTTTATTTTTATGCATGTTTCAAGTTTTTTACGTTTTGGATATGTTAAAATATGATTACATGGCAGACGTTAAGTATGGGGGATGTGACAAGCTCTACTCTCTGGATTGTTACATCGCGTTTATTGTTGTCGTATTGTTGGTACGTTGCTAAGCCTCTGTATTGGCACAACTGTTTTTGGCACAACTGTTAATGGCTTGCTAGTTGAACTGTATATTTGGAGGTGAAACATAGGTTAAACCTTTATGGTTTATGCGTAGGCCTCTTGGATAAATAAACGTTCATTTGTGATGTTGTGACTACAAACCTGAGTCTCCGTGAATGTTGCTTTCCTGGTTTGCACCTTGAACCCCACAGATACACATAACGAGAAATAATACCCGTATTAAGATCTTTAAGCTGATAAGCTACAGGACTACATTATTTAACAATCTCGTAATTACCAATGTAAATTGGAGCCATTTTTTTCATAAAATAGAAGGATTTGTCACTTCTAGGGTGATTTCGTATGTAAACTTTAGTTCCGTCCTCAAATTCTTTACCCGTTTTATTTCTATCTGCCTTTGCAGCATGGTGCAACTTAGCTGCTTGACGTTTGCGTGCAGGTCTCCTAACTATCGCACGGATGCGTGACGTTAAGTTTAAGATGTGTAATGGGTAATTAACCTCGTCTGTTTGTACCTAGCTGACAGGGGCTTCGGGCATTCGTAACTCCCTTCCTGTCGCCAACATACTTCGGGTGAAACCCGTGACCGAATCAGTTGCCGAATTTATTGCCAACTGAAGCTGTTTCAAACGTAAATCCCAATTTCTATGACCCAATTTCTCGTCTTATACGTATATTGCTAGCGGTTTTGTTAATTCTTTCATCCACCGTTCAGCTAGGCTGGACTTAGGTGAATAAACTGACAGAAATCTAGCCTTGATACGCCATTGCAGGCTTAAATTCTTCATTATTTGTCCCCTCAAATTATTGGAGCTGTCGGAAAAAAAATTCTGCTGGCACGCCATGCCATGAAAATACTTCATCAATGAGTACTTTTGCCATAGTTTTAGCTTCAGTGTTTCTTAGGAGAATCAACTCAGCCCAATGACTGACAAACTTTACACGTCCCTACTTAATTCGAAATCAACTTTGAAGCGTTTAACCATGTGTACAAATAAAATATGCGTTTTATGGTCTTGTAAACACCCATATGAGGACCTGTAAACGTATCGTGTACTAGCTGAATGATTTTCTTTTGCAGCGAACGGGGCACCAGAATTTTCAAATTCGGCGCATCAATAACATCTTTATTTACAGTTACATAAATTATTCCGTCACTTACAATTGACTTTTGCTGGCATATAAACACAAATCTATGAATTGAAGGCGAATCATACCTTATTTCCTTCGTTTCTCCCTTCGAAGCTAACTTCAATGCTAACGTGTATTTGCCTTTTAATGTTTCTGCTCTAAACTGATCAAGTGTAATCTGCTCAACATCGATCTGATTACACAAACAATCGTTGTTAAATACATAACATTTCTGACCCGTTCGTTCATCTATAGCCGGTATCAAGATTGGATTAGTGATGGAAGTAGAGTCCCTTTCAGATTCGTAACGTCTAGACAACACATCCGCGATACGATTCTGTGCACCTGGGACGAAGCAGATCTTAGCGTCCAACTGAGAGAACTCTACAAGCCACTTCGCTAAGCGTCCCATTGGTGAGCTTACCTTCGATAAAACAGAAAGTGCCCTATGGTCGCTAAAAATTGTTATTACACCACCTTCAATGTATCTACGCCACTTACGTACTGCCCAAATAATACTCATCAATTTCTTTTCAGTATTAGAAAACCTCTGTTCTGCAACTGTCAAACGTCTAGAGATTATATCTATGGTTTTCTTCTCCTTAGTGAGTGGATCGACTTGATATAAAATCGCTCCAGCCCCAGAGAAGGATGCGTCCGCCATAATTAGCCAAGGCTGATTATAATCAGGCGCTGCCAACAAGGGAGCGTCCAACAACATTTTCTCGATTTTCTAGTAAGCTTGTTCCTGCTTCGCCTCCCAGACAAATTACCTTTTAGCACCGCAAAGAGAGGCGCTGCAATCGCCGAATATGACATCACGAATATACGGAAAAAACCCTCCAAACCGAGAAATTTCCGGAGCTCATTAATGCTTTTGGGGCGTGGCCAATTCTCCAGTATCTCCGTCTTACTAGGGTTCGGCAAAACCCCTTCACTTGTAACTTTATAACCTAATACGGTTATTTCCTTCTTACAAAAGTCTGTCTTCTTTACGTTTATTTTAAATCCTTCACGACCCAAAATCATTAGGGTGTCTTCGATCGCCATCAAGTGCAATCGGAATTCCTGTGACATAATCAAGATATCATCAAAATAGCTCTGTATGTTCAGATAAAGTAGAGGGGCGAGCATTCGTGCAAACGAGGCACACAAGAACGCTGGTGCTTGCTTAACACCAAACATAATTTTGAGAGGCGTAAAATTTCCGAACGGGGGGCAAAAATATGAAACGTCACCTGCTCGTTTTGTCACCCTTACCTGCTAGTATGCTTCAGTTAGATCAAATAATGTCAGATATTTGCTCTTAGGGCACCTCTGCACCATATCCTCAACTCTAGGGGTAGGAAAATTTTGCATCTTGCTTATTTCATTCAATTTATTGTATGCTATCACAAGGCACGTGGTGTTATTCTTCTTTGGAATGATAAACGCCGGAAAACACCATGCACTCGTGCTGGGGAAGATAACCCCAAGCTCCAGCATCCGATCTACACGCTAACATAATTGCAACTATTTAAACTTCGAAACTGGATATGGCATCAACGAAATTGGTGGGTGATCACCAATATCAATATCCATAACTGGGCTTATCAAACCAATTCTCGAACTGAAAACAAATCTATATTTCATTAATACCTTGAACAACTGTTCTTTTTTGTCATCTGTCAAAACGTTACTCTCATTTACTTTATTACGAATGTCTTGCTCAGAGGCACAAAACTCATCTGGTTCTATGGGTGTAGCAGTTGCCTGGGACAGATGGACTTCGGTTATACCCTGCTCCCGATTCACCTTGTAGATTTTCAAAGGTTTATCCTGCCAAAACCAAGTGTTGACCAGAAATTTGGCTGTAAACCCGTTGACTGCTGAAAATCTACGCCAAGGATTGCTGGCTGGATTGTATTTTCCATCAAGATCAGTGGAAAAGTTACAGTTTGTTGCGCAATCTGAAACGTAGCCAAAACGAAACCCGGACACTCAACGAAACGAGTATAGGCAACTTTAACCCGATATGGACATTGTGTGAATTCACAACCCATTTTAATCAAGTCATCTTTAGTGAAACATTTACGTAGGACATTGTACTGCCTCTATCGTGTGATGTCCTTGGCATGGACACACCTAAGCCCAGCGTGGGAACCAATGGTAATGATTGACACAGACTACCAGAGTGTAGGCTACAGCTGATAAGACAACTGGCTTCCTGGTTACTCCTCCTTAAATATTGTTTCAACAGGAAGTCATGTGATACAATAAATACTATATACATTGAATGGGTCAGCCTATTAGGTAATTAAAGCGTTATCTAGGTAGGGTTAACATATTGACATGAAATTGAAGGCAGCCATTGTGGAGCTCACAAGTGACGACTCCACAATACAGAGAGCGGAAAAAAAAAGGAAAAAAAATCTAAGCCTAGCTGGAAATAAAATCATGATTACGAAGGCAAGATGTAATTTTAGTCACTAACTCTTTTTAAAGAAAGATACATAAGTTTTCGCTTTCAAGAAAAACTAAACACTATTTTTGAAAGCTGTTTACAAAATCAAAAAACACAGGTGTAAAAAAAATTTGGTTTTAAGTAAATTGACATTTTTTGAAAACTGTCTGAAAAATTAAGTTTGTAATTTACTATGGAGCAATTTTTCTTTTACAATTACAATCAAAATTAATTAATTTGTTGTTGTTATTTCTTCAGCCTTTTTTGGTTAATTTCTTGTATCGCAACCATTTCTGCAGCTAAAACGCTACATCGTTGCTTGTAAAAAGACAAATGGCATCCAAGAGATCGGTGCCAATGTTACTTTTGGTTAGGATTCACCGGAGTGGAAATTGTGGCTCCAAACAATTTTTTGTTCCGATGAGTAAAGAATTTCACATGAAAATACAAAAAAAAAAAGATACAAAAAGGATAAAAACGTGAAATCAATTTTTCACACAAGCCACAATATACACTACATTGTTACCTAATTTTAAAGGTGAACATTTTTAAAATAAACAGAGCCGATTCTCTTCACAAATAACTAGGGGAAAAAACGTTTTAGCGTTACTCGCTAGCAAGTAAAAAGAATTATCGTTTAATTCACGTGCAACAGATTAAAAAAAAAAAAAAAAAAAAAGGGAAAATTTGTTCCCAAGTGGAAATTTTGAAAAAAAAATAAAAATTAAGCTTGTCAGGAGCTTTACGCAGTCTCTTTGAATGATGTTGAGCATTTTGAAGTTGCGCAGCAATATCAACCTGTGTTGGTGATAGCCCTACTTTACGTTTATTGGGATTCGGTTTCGCTTTTTTGTTAGCATGACCTGGCTTCGGTGGCGATTGCTTAGCGGATGGTGACATTACAACCGTTGATGGTTGTGACCTTTCTGGCTTCGAATTTCCTTCAAGAGGGGGGCTGGTACTAGCCAAAGGTGATTGGTTAATTACGTAAGCAGACTCATCCACTTCGTGAGTGTGGGGTGATTTTGCTGGAGATTTCCTGCCACCTGGTGACTTACTAGGCAAATTCTCAGGTGATTTTTCAATCTGTTGGATTGGTGGATCTGAGCCCTCGACAATAGAAATCGACTTTGGGGATTGGCCAAGAGATCGACGCTCAGGAACTACATCAGCGGAACTTGGCTTTTCACGTTTCTTACCGCAAAAAGACATGCGTTTGAAAATAGCGTGATGTTGCTCATTGTTATTCACTGAGGAATTACTGCTTTTCGTCATTGGAATAAGTGCGTTTGGTGGCTGTTCTGGATATTCCTTTTCACCTTAATTGATCACGATGTTTGCGAATCGTATTACCGTTCGTATCAACGATAGTATAGGATTGATTACTACTTATTTAGTTAACGACACCTACTGACTATAGTTTATCATTAGTAGTACTAAAGTCACGATACCAAACCTTATCACCTACTTGATACGTTTTTAACTCACGATGGTGGGTGCTCTGTACTTGTTTTAATTGTTTATGGCGAACGGCTGCAATAGGGTCAGGGAACAATAAATCCAGCCGAGACTTCAATTCTTGGTTAAAATATAATTTTACGGGTGTTGCTTGCGTGGTAGCGGAGATAGTGATTCGTGCTGATAACAAGTAAGAATTTATACTCTCTTGAATAGTAGACCCCTGCCGCTGCGTGGCCTTGTAGACTCTCTTGAAATTACGGACATAGACCTCGGCCAGGCCGTTGGTCCAAGGCGCAAAACTTGGCCCGGTCATGTGCCTAATTCCATTTAGTTAGGTAGATATGTGCAGTAAAAGGGAAGAATCGTGCCTTTTGTCATAAAAGCATGAAACTTGGTAGGGTGTCACTGTATATTCTAAATTACAGATTTAGAGGTGGGGCCACCAAAAATTTCAAAAATTCCACCCTTGGGAACTGTTTTATGGAAAATAAGTGCTAAAAAATTATAAAATAATTGTAAAATCTTAATTATAGTGTAACAAATATAATTTTTTATAGGGCTTCTCACTATTTATTTCCTTGCTTTCTGGGCTACAGTTAAAGTATAGAACTTACAATGGTGATAAAAAAAATACACAACTTCGTTAAGCCACTGAAAAATGCTCAGTAGACTGTGAGTCTGACTTGACAATAAGTTAGATAAATGAATGAATCCCTGAAGTGCCCTGCAGATTCCTGCCATATAGATGTTAGTCCTAGGTGAGGAGGTAATACTTTGGCTGATAACATAATTCATTTCCACGAATTAAGAGCTACGCTCATGAATATAGATATAAGATGGCGCGATGACAGAGATGGTGTTTGTGAGACTGCGGAACATGGAACCAAGTGTCACAAGTCATGTTGCATTAAGTTCAATTAAACGAGCTAAGAAGAAGAAAGCTAGTTGGTGAGGAACAAGTTGGTGAGAAAAGTACCTCAAAGAGTACACTCCCTTAAGCAATACTCATGAAGTATCAAGGAAAGAGGTGGGTCTTTTCCTCAGTCAATCAACTTCAGAGAGACTTCATGACGCTTTAACCTTCCACTTTGATGCCCGTGTTTGTAAATGTATCATGGAGCTTTAAGACGAGAGACTACTTGCAAAACTAAGTACAGAGGATCTGGTTGCATAGGACATGAAGTACCATGCACGTTGTTTGGCTGCTTTATACAACATATCGGCTGATTCAGGTAGCTGTACGGACACCATAAATCATGATTTTGGTGTCCTTGCAGAACTACTGTCGAACCTTGAGGAGGCAAGAACAGACACTGAAGTTACTCCAGTCTTTAAACAAACAGATCATTCAAAACTGTGTTCAGATCGCCTTGAACAGCTAGGTATTCAGCACCACGTTCATAGTACAATCTTTAAAACAGGACTACTGGCAAATTTTGAGAACTTGAAAGCAACCAAACAAGGTCGTGATGTGCTTTTAGCACTTGATTTGGTTATAGGATATGCTATGAAAAGGTTGTGTGAAGAGGATCGTGATGATGAAGCTATTGTAATGCAGCCAAATTAATCAGGAGGGATATGTTTCAAATAGAACCAAAGACGAGTGTATAACGTCAAAGAAAATAGTCAAGTCAAATCCCTCCATCAGTCCCTTTTTTCATTAGTAGCTCTGATTCTTGAAGGGCCAGACAGGTTCAAGCTTTAGTCAAGGCTGAGGTTATGTCTGCAAGAACTGCGAATCATTCTTAAAATTATTGCATCCCACGTAACCAGAACAAGACATGCCCATCATGTCCAGCTGCTAGCTGTTTGTGCAGCCTGATGAAGAAGGCTTACAATAACTACATAGAACTTATTGGCTCTGGTGAAAACGTGGAAAACTTTGACAGCTGGTGCACTCAAAGATGCAGGGACACTCCTCTGTTTCAGTTACTGGTAAATCTCTGATACGTTGGAACTCATCCTTCTAATGTACGTTAGGTCACTATGGGAAGGAAATTGCAATCTTTACATAGAGAGTTTGACAAAACTAACCCCATGTTTATTTGTGTTTAACCATACCAACTACGCAAAATGGGCTCCAGTGCATATCCGAGACTTGGTCAGTCTTGAGAAAACACCAAGATTCAGCAGCAGCATTAGAAAATGGTTATTTCGTAGTATGTAAGAGCGGGAGAGCATTCTCATCAATGGCTATTGATCAGGAACGTCGGCAGAATAGTGCTGTTGTTAAAGGGGAGGGAGGAGCAGTTGAATTGACCCAGAACCCAGAAGCACACGAAAAATGGATGGTGGCTGGATCTAAAACTGCCAGATTAATTTTCGAATTCAATTCTAGTTGGCAAAGCAAAGGGTAGATAGGGACCTTGACACACACCATCATGAAAACTCAATAAGCGTAAAGTCAGCCTTTGCAATGCAGGTGAAATCACTAACCAGTGTGACTGAAAAAATGGGCAGCCCATTCCTTGATGTTGAAGCAAAGGACTCATCAATCAATACACGTCATGTTGTTGACTCAACTGCTGTGGCTTCAATGGTCAATACTGAAGATAAAGGAAACAGACAGTACAAATAGTTTGTGAAGGAATAACTGCTGTAACGAAAAAAAGCCTTTAATACACCCCCGTAACCGAGAATGAATTCCATCCATTTCAACCATTCCTTCCTAAGGCATCAAAAACAAAACTAGGAGTTTCGTCTTTGCAAAAAGACTGCAGTTTTTTTCCAGACGGTATATAACTTGCCAGACACGTGGTGGTGATCTAGAAACATTTTTCAAGCATAAAAATCCATTATCACCTTCTTCCATATCACAATGCAACAGATTACAAACTGAACAGAAATTCGACCTAGCTGTTGCTCTGCCTAGAAAGCTGTCTTGGTATTCACCCTGAAACACCATAGACCTTTGCAGTTATACTGGATGGTGTATGTAACATAAAAAACTGAAGCAAACTACATTTAAGACCTTCAACGACACGGTGGGCACTGTTTCTTCATGTTGACGAAAATAAAACTTAGGTATTTAGTTTTCACGCAAAGCATTCACTTGTCTTGCCATGTTTGGAAAGATGTTTTGCCCTGCCCGGCAATGGATAGTAACAATATGGCTACTTATGACCATGAGGAAGCGGATACCCGCATATTGCTCCATACAGCTGATACCGTGCAAAGAAGCATTAAAATGATACTAGTGCGTACAGTTGATACAGATGTACTTGTACTGACCAATGCATCAGTGCCTAAGCTAGACGATGTACAGGTTGCATTCGGGACAGGCCAAAAGTATCACTACATTCGTGCGTATAAAATTGCTGTATCACTTGGTGATGAAAAGTCTTGAGATTTACCGATGTTCCACGCATGCACAGGATGTGATGCTACTTCATCATTTGCAACAAGGGGGAAATGTTCATGTTGGAACAGGTGGAAAGTATTCAATGATGCAACTAAGATGTTCCTTGAACTTTCTGCAGAACCTTCGGATATCTCAGACGAGTGCATGTCCAAGTAATGATACACCATATTGCTGTATGACAGGACCAGCATTCAGGAAGATATTGATCAGGCATGTCGAACGCTTGTTTTGTGAAGAATAGACGCAGTATTGATGCTACTCCACCAACTAAGGCCACCTTAGTGGAACACGCAAGAATGGAAGTGTACCAAGGAGGATATGTATGGGAAAAACATTTAAAGAGAATAAAGCCATTTGAGCTAATTGAGATATAGAGAAGAGACACTGATTGCAGTATAAAACCTCCCTTCGCCTGGTGACTGGGGTTGGACATACTCTGAAGAATGGAAGCCGTTTTGGACAACACTGCCGTAAGCAGGAAGGTCATTGCATGAACTACTTCACAGTGGATTAAAAAAGGGCTGCATGATGTCAAGATGCAAACGTTTAAGGGTAGCCTTAAAATGCAGAGCTTTGTGTCATTGTAACTGTGACTGTGAAGTAGAAACCAGTGTTCAGCATTGCTTATTACTTACAGAAGTAATTTATTCGAAATCGCTCTTGGATAAAATATAATATGTATGTAATAAATCATCAGATTGGTCCTTTGTGACGTTTACTTTAAAATGTGTGAGCCATTAGAAGTGAAATTAAGGGTGATATGATATGTGCCTAACTTTTACGTCTCTTTTTTGGTGGGGCTGCTGCAATTTTAGTCCACCATTTTGAAAAATAGCGTCACAGCTACCCTGAACCCCATTTCCGGTGGCCCCATCCCTAGGTTTTATTAATATATTACAATGAGGTTTTCTGCCAATTTTCATGCTTTTATGACAAAAGGCACGATTTTTTCACCTATCTCCCTAACTAATTGGATTTTAACCAATTTTGGAATTCTGAGGACATAAATTGGGCAGCATTGTCCGTAACTAAGCTGTCCATTAAACCATATAAAGCTATATGATTGTTTAAAACGTCAAGTACTCGCGTGGAAGTTGTTGACTTCATTTTATGCACAAAAGGAATTTTTGAATGTGCGTCTACTAGAAAGAAAAACATGTAATTGTCCATCGGGGCGAGAAAATCAGCGTGCATACGATTATTTGGCTTAAATGGATAGTCCCACGTGTGCTTTGGCCCAGAGGTTTGAGTATCTTTATACTCTTGATAATTTTGGCATGATTTGACTTTATTTTCAATGACAGAGTCAATCTTAGGCCACCAGACTTTATGTCTAGCTAAACTTTTCAATTTAATTATGCCTAAGTGAGCACTGTGTAGATCTTTCAAGATTTGTCTCCGCAAGGCCGTCAGCACCAGGACTCTATACCCCCAATATAGGGTTTCGTTTTCGACCGAGATTTCAGCACGACATGTGAAGTACGGTAACAGATCGGGAATTTCGCATTTGTCAGGCCAGCCATGGTTCACATAACGATAAACTTTTGAAAGGATTTTATCACGTTTACTTTCAAGAACGAGTGTCACGTTTAAAAATGGAAGATTAGAAATAGTTTCTAAAGCAAGAATATTATATTGCTCTTCTGCCTTTTCGAATTCCTCGGTATTTGGGAGGGGAAGTCGTGATAATGTGTCTGCCGTCAAGTTAAGTTTACCGGGAATGTGTTCGAATTCGTAATCGTAAGCATTAAGCATCACTGCCTAACGCTGAACCCTGGCGGTTGCCATCTGCGGTATTCCTGTTTTAAGGCCAAAATCCAAACTAAAGCCTTCTGATCAGACTGCAGTATGAATCGTTGACCATAAACGTATTCATGAAACCGCTTCACTCCCCAAGCCACGCTGTGAGCTACCCGATCAAAATGCGAGTAGCCCCTTTTGGCTTGAGTTAGCGTACGAGAAGCGAAAGCTATTGTTCGAGATTCACCGTTTTTCATGACATGCATGAGGCACGTGCCGACTCAGTAGGGTGAGCCGTCACAAACGAGTTTGAGCTTTACTTTCGGATCGTAATGAACCAGAACTTTTGATTTAAGAAATAATTCTTTTACTTTACTCACGGCTCGGCCACATTCTGCCCCCCAAACCCACTTCACACTTGGGCTTAATAAACGTGTTACTGGTAACAGAATATGAGCGAGATTTGGTAGATATTTTGAGTAATGGTTTACAAAACCCAGAAAGCTCTGTAGCTCTTGAATACATGTTGGGTTAGGAGCGTTTGTGACTGCTTCGATAACCTCAGGGAATGTATGCAGGGCCTCTGTATTTATCATGTGGCCTAAATATTTTAATTCAGGCCGCGACAGTTTGCACTTCTCGATCTTAAGTTTGGCTCCTGCATCTTGTAAAGCATTTAACAGTTTGTTTAAAGATTCGTCATGTGCAACCCCCTACCCGCTCACCAGGATGTCATCGTGAAACGGGAGACATTTGGGGATTTTACTGACTTGAGTCGTTACCCTCTGGAAAATTCCAGGGCTGGACGCTAGGCCCAGGGGTACGCGAAGCCATCTAAACAAACCCAGGGGTGTATTTATTGTCAAAGCTTCTTGTGACTCATTGTCGAGTTCAATTTGCAGAAATGCATCCTTAAGATCGATAAGGGAAAAAGCGTCACTGCCTGCTAATTCACTAAATAATTCTGTGGCCGTGGGAACCGGATAGTGGTTTACTTCCAGTTGGGGTTCACGGTGGTTTTATAATCACCTATCTCCCGGAATTGGCCATCCGGTTTGTGAAGTATGACTATGGGCGTAGACCACTGAGACGTTTCCACAGGCTCTAGAATTCCAAGGCCAACAATCTACGAATCTCTTGGTTAACCTTTTCTTTGAGTGCTAACGGAACTGGTCTTACACGACAGTACACAGGCTTTGCATCAGGTTTTAAATGAATCTTAGCTTTAAAGTTCTTAAATTTACCCATGCCTTCAGAAAATAGCTCCGGGAAATCCTTCACTATTTCGGATGTGTCAACTGGTGTAATGCTAGTTTTACTCTTTTCTTAGGTTTAACTTTAGTTTGTAGTCATAAAATGGATGGTAGTCAACCCGAAAAATAGAAAGCCAATCCTTTCCCATTAATGCAGGTTTATACAATTTGGAAACTAATGCATCCAAGTGTTCAATTTGACCTTTGACTTCAACCTTCAGACTTACAGTGTAAATCGTGTTCTCAATTGTGTCTGTGTATGAGTGTATCGAATACGAACTGAGTTTTAAAGGACAGTCCGCAAAATATTTTTGATGCCACTCAATAGGGATAATGGATGCGTCTGCCCCAGAATGGAGTTCCATTTCTAACTTGACACCATTTAGACAGACTGGCAGTTTCCATTTATGGATTTTCATAGAATTAACTACTACTATTATCTTATTGGTTTGTAGGGGAATTGAAATCTGGTCCGCAGCCTGACTCAGTCCAAGAGTATTATTTTTCAGTACAAGACAGCCGTTGTCTGAATCTGTATCAGACCCAGAACCAGACTGAATTTTCGGCTTCAATATCCTGGCTTCTTCACTATCGCTTTTGCTATCGCGTTCGAGTTTGTTGACGCATTTTTTATAGCTATACTTTTGTTTAGACTTCGGCCTAGCCTTAAAATTTGTGCTAGAACTTGCTTTAGGTGGTTGAGTGCTTTTGAAGATCTATTCGAATGACTAGCTTTTCGGCACACAGCTTTTAAATGGCCGACAGGGTGGCATCTGCCACATGTATAGTCGCGATATTTACAACGTGTTTTCACGTGGCCGTTTTTGCCGCAACAATAGCAAATAAAATCCTTAGTGGATTTAGGCCTACTTGTTGGTTTGCTCGATTTTTTAGCTACGTAATTAACTATTCTAGAATGGCTTCTCAAAACGCTTTGGTCTGTTTCAACAGATTCTAAGGATAAAGCTAAGGATGTTGTAGCCTTTAAATCCAGAGTCTGCTTCAACAACTCGCGTTGAATGACTTCTGATTGGATCCCCCCAATTAGGCGATCACTAATCATTTCGCTGTTAATATCTTTAATTTTAGCGAAGTCACAATACTTCGTCATTAGCTTTAAGGCAGCTAAATATTCCCCGATACTCTCATCTAATTTTTGTGACCTTCTAAAGAATTTAACACGCTCAGACACCATGGAGGGTACTGGCTCGATGTCGTCTAAATTTTTTTTAACGAGTTCATCAAATGTTAATGAGTTGGGCAAATCAGATGATATGATATTCAAAATCCAATCAAACATTTTCTGGCCTATTGATGCCATTAGAAAATTTACTTGCTTGGTTGCTGGTATTTCTTTAGCTTTAAAATAGTAACTAATTCGGTTGGAGTATTTCTCCCATGTATCGGACTCGCAATCGAATTCCGAAAATAAACCAACGGTTTTAGACGAACCCATGTTAACGTCGTCTTCACTATTACTAGATTCAAAATTTAAATTTAAATTAGAACTATCTTCGTTAATTAACTATTGAATTATTTTTAGTTTCACTTTCACTGCTAATTATAGCAGATACAGGTGGTTTGCTACCGCCACCTGTCTTTGGCATAAGCCTTACAAAATTAAATTTAATTTAATTTAATTACAGTCCTGTTTAACATGCAAGGATTTAGGAGCACTCAAGACTACTGGTCACTTATTTAACACAGAAATAAATCAAGCTTGACTGTAGCCTACCTGCCTGCAAGTTAAATTTAAAGGGACTAGGCTTTGAAAAAAAATGTTTTACGTTCACCATATTGCAACGTTTTACAAAACAACACTTCTGGCCTAAGCCTCAGCACAGACCAGATTTCACTAAGTTTGAGCATAAACCTACGGTGTTAAATTTTACACTGTCACACACCAGCCCGAATATGGGCAATGGCACAATCGAATTTACAAGGGTTAATTTAGCAGCACATTTTTCGAACCTTTAGGTTTATAATACCACCTGTGCGGTCACGCCAGTGCGTTGCTCTAGAACACTGCCAAGGAAAAATTAATCATAATAAATCCAATTGCCCACTTCGGTTCTAGATGATAAGGTACTAAATTTAACTATTATCATTTTTGCACCACTTTTCACCACCACGACAAAATAACACTGTTTGAAAAAGTTTAAACTCTGATAGGAATTCAGAGCACTAATTTTCATTGCCAAAATGAAAATAATTTGCAACTTACCACAAATATGGAGCAAATATGTGGTTAAAGACCTATCAGTTTAAGTTTAATTTTTAAAGATTACCAAAGGTACCAGACTCGTCGCCAACTGCCACCCCTCGACAACCCTCTGCCAACCCTCGTTGCCAACTGTGATGTCCTTGGAACGGACACACCTAATCCCAGCATGGGCACCAATGGTAATGACTGACACGGACCAGCAGAGTGTAGGCTACAGCTGATAAGACAACTGGCTTCCTGTTTACTCCTTCTTAAATATTATTACAACAGGAAGTCATGTGATACAATAAATACTATATACATTGAATGAGTCAACCTAACCTATTAGGTAATTAAAGGGTATCTAGGTAAGGTTAACATATTGACATGAAACTGAAGGCAAGTGACGACTCCACATATCGAGTATGGTGTCTGCATATTCTTTACCGAATTTAAGTGAAAAATAAGCACACGGTGCTGGCGTAGGCTCAACAAGTTAGCGTAGATAATTTCGGTTAGGAATTGGTCGGTTTTGAAAAGAAGATACGCCATTTTCAGCTTCACCGACTAAAACTAGATGGCTTTTGTTTTTTTGGCACGAATTCCTGTGCATCAGAATCAAACTGAATTTCTTGAAGTTGTGCAACAGTGCTTCTATTCGGAGGATAACCAATAGTGGGATTTACACAACAATTTTGTGTTTCGTACGCCTAACCGTATTACAAATGTTACAAGTGTACTTTGCATCGTATTTAGGCAAGAAACTAGTGCTGTTATTCCCATTACCTCAACCACGAATTCTACCATTTCTAATATTACCAACATTTGAAACTCCAGTTTGGATTGAATTAGCCTGTCTCCTTCGAATCATATTTTCCAAGAAAAGACCTTGCATTTTAAAATCTATCAAAGAAGTGAATTTTCTTGACATCAAAGGCATGTGAAAAGTCGAATTCAGTGTTTCCAAAATAGCCTCAATTTGATCAAAATCACTGATTTTAGCACCAGTGTTCTGTAGAATATCTGAGCATTTATTAAAATGCATAATGAAACTTTCATTTTCCTGCATTCTCATAGTTCTAACCTTAGCAATTAGGTTATACCCATGTGACTGTACTTCAAACTTAGCCAAAAACAAGGTTTTAAAATTCTCCCAACTAGAAAAAGGTTCAATTGCCAAAAATCAGTCAACAGCATCCCCTGTTAGCCATGATGGAACAGTTTGGTGGATAAATAATTTCTCATCAACTTTTCTACCCTTTAAAATTCTGTCCAATTTCATAATAAAAGCTGAGGGGAAAATTTTTTCATTTAACCCATTAAATTCTCTAATTTTCAAAGCTTCTATTTTAGGCAAAGGTATTGACATTTCAACAGCTCTTTGGTAATTATTCTGTGATGAACAGCTAACAATATTCGAACTACTACCAACTAGATTACTGCGAGGACTGTCATAACAGGTGAACTGAAAACATTAGTTGTTGAAGTTAATGGTGGCTTAGGTGCAAAACTTGAAGCAGGCCTACTTGCAGAACTTGCACCTTCCCATAAAAAATTAACTACTGAGTCCAATTTAGCTCTCAAATCCAAGATGGCACTGTCAGTAGAATTACTAGCTGTAAAAGGTTGGCTAAAATAATTTGGCACACAAGCAGGCATTAGAGCCGACACTTGACTTGGTACAGGCAAGGGTACAGAATAATTTGGTGCTGAAGACACAGTCAATGAAGGCTTGCCAAGCATTTGGAACACTGGGTCATTTGGTAGAATAGAACATGTCTGAACTTGTCCAGAGGGGTCAGTCCCTGTTAGGGTCACTGGAATTAGCTACTGCTGCTGCAAATTAGCAGTAGTTGTTACTGAAGCTACACAAGCAGGAGGAAAAGGAGGTGGAAAAGGCAAATTCACATTCGAAGGCACGCCTGGCACAAATGGAACACCTCCTACAACACTAGTGTTACTTGTAACAGGTGAAAATAATTGTGAGACATTTGGTAAAGTCAATGCAGGGCTTGACACACTAACATTCAGGCTTGCTGCTGTAGTATTTAAACCCAAATTATGTGTCACTTGAACATTAGGGCTAGCTGAAGGAAACTGAGCTGCTAATCTTGATGGGGTAACCCCTAATGGTGATTGCACAACTTGTGGAATAATAGGGGTAGTCATCCTAGTTGATTGTTCCCTTCTAGTCCTAGGCCTTTACCCTATTTTATTAGGGTCCCAACCTAAATTCCAAGATCTAGACCTAGTAGACCTTGGCATAAAATCTCACAATATTGAAAGTCTAGGCCTATAGGCTAAATAAGACACTTCAAGGCTAAAATTCAATAGCCTATTCAATCAAGGGTTATCATGATAAAGTCTCAACAGGAAAAGTCGAAAGGCACTAGCCAACATAGGCCCACACAATATCTTCCAATAAATAAAAAAAAGCTCTGACTGATCCAAACTATTCTTCACTACAAGATAAAAGTTATTGCTATCACTAAACACGGTTCACAATACTCACAACTAGTCAGGTTGTCTCTTGGTTACTCACTGAAGGCTGGGGCCCAAGATGAAAATGGGACACCCAAGATGCCTGCTGACTTTCCAAAAAGGCTTCTTGGTGGAAATGGGTCCTTTCCTAGATGAAAAATGGACGGCCGATGCATCACTTGTGCATCCCCGCTATGCCCGGTACAAGGAAGAACGCCAGAAAGGATGGTGATTTCAGGGGTTATTCCAGGGCCACGCGGTCTGTCCTTAGGAGATGTTGTCCAGGGTTCAAGGATGCTATGATCACGGATTCTAGCAGAGTGGCACGCTTCAGGAAGAGTTCTTAGCTGGTTAGGGACTATAGCTCCCTGAGTGAGGCTGAAGGGGGCTGCAAGGCCTTAATTACCTAGAGCTGCAGCCAATACCTGCCACTGGTGATGCAAGGTACTTCCTGTACTATATCCTGGTATCCCATGAGCTATCTCTGCTAGCAGCTACCCCTAGGGGCAGGCAAGGCCAGAGCCATCCTGACCACTGATCTCCAGGGACTGGACCATACATTAAAGTACATAGCATTACTGGAATACATTAATACCGATTTCACACGTAATAAATAAAGCGTGCAGTGCCGCTCCGAACCGTGCAATTTGATTTCACACGTAATAAATAAAGGGAACGTGGCCGAACGTGGCCATGATTTTGCGCTCCAGCTTGGCCACGTTTCAAAACCATGGCCGGCAAGGTTCGGTACTGGACGGAGCGAAGCGGTTCGCTTTAATTATTACGTGTGAAATCTGATTCGTGCCGTGCTGCGCTGCGTGGAAATGACGAAACGGCTGCGACCCCATAATGCAACGCGCTGTTCGCCCCCAACAAACAAACTGACGATATAATCCAAGCAGACTACGACTAATAAACATAGCTTTAAGCTTTTAAGTTTTTAACTAGCAAATTAAGAAAGAATCGACAAACGTTTAGGCGTTAAGTCAGAAGTTTTGTGGCGGGAGAATTGGCCACAAAACCAAACGGAGACGTGCAAAAAGTGCTGCCTATGTTCACCGAACATGTATTTCTTAAATAGCATCGCGATTACACATGCGAAAACTGATGCTTGCGAAAAAAAAAGTTAATGAGGTAACACAACGGTATCTTAAAGCTGACACAACCCTTCGAATGCAAACTAGTTTCAACAGAGTTATTAGTAACGCTCAGGTGGCCTGTGTAATGTATCTACACTTATTACATTACTTTAAACAGCTTAAGGCTAACCTAAGACAAGCTAAGGCTAAGCTGCCTTAAGGGCAAGGAATCAACCCATACTGCTGACTGCGATCTCTGTGTGGCCCCCCGAAGGGTGGCTCTATGCCTTTTTATTCAAGTATAATTATGCATGACGTCACATACGACGTCATGCTACATAATGTGTCACAATGCAAGAGGTTACAGCGTAGTGGTGCGCCCTCTACACTGAGGGCTATTAGGCGCACACCACACTCACCTCCCCTAAAAAAAATATTTTTGAAAATAGTTAACATCTTTCAAAAATCTCAAGTTTGAATCTTTACATAATTGGAAATTTCTCGTAACACCAAATTAAAAAATTCCTAAATATTAACAATGTACTATTATTTTAACGAATTTTCTTCTTCCAATTTAGTTTAACAAATTTATTTTTCTGGCAAAGATCCACTTTTTAGCATTCAATAATTCGGCTTAAATTTTATTCTTTCGAGATCGTCAATTTTTTCTTCAAAACTTTGCTCTCCCCACAGGACACTATAGCCCGTACCAGCCAGACTGGACCTGTAGGAAATATATTAAAAAAAAAATACAACAAAATAAGCAACTAACAACAAATCATAAATGGCCAAACACAAGAACAAAATCAACAGCAATGGATCGACTTGCATTCTTGGTCTTCAGAAAATGGTGACAAAATCTAACCTCCCTAAGAGGACCAGAAAGTCTGGTTTCTTTTAGTGGTTTAACTGCAACAGTTTTGCTGAATAAACAGGTCGATTTTCAAGTCACATAATTTAATAGATGTTGTTTGATTAATTTTGTTTCTTTTAATGACACTCGTTAGCATACCTCAGTTCTCTGATACCAAGGTCGGCTAAGTTATCTCAATTGACCTTCCACACACTGGATGAACACGCCACCGCTGGTGAACACAACCGAGCACAACGCACTGTCGGAACCTGCACGGACTCATCCACTCACTACGGGTAGGAAACTTCGATGCGGAGCTATCTCAGCTGGAATATAAACAGTTGTTATTAACAAGCAATCCTCACATCTCCTCCCCTTCAATCGTATTGGTCGACACGGTAAACTCACTCGCCACGAGCACAGACAATGAAAATTCAACACTCATAACTCATTAGTATTCACTGCAAGCTTGCAGACTTGACAGGGAATTTAATAATCAATTTCAGCGCCTGCAAGAACGTGAAATTGAAAAAAGCAACGGATTTAATTCAACATAACGAGGCATTGACGACTGCTCTTCGCTAACGGGAAATAGTTCGAGCTAGTGGAGAATTGGTAGAGAATTCGCGTCTCAACTGACGTAGGCTGACGTGAACGGCACAGACTAGGCACAATAGGCACATCATTCGGAACATTGCGGTAACGAAGTAGGTTTTCGCGACGGACGGCCATTTACAAAATTAATGGTCTTAGTTTTCTTAATTAACATTAGCGTTAATTTGAATTCAATTACCTTGATTCTAGTTTTTTCTTTACGTGTTTATTTTAATAACACTGATTAATGTAGGTCTCGGCTTAATGTCGTTAAATACAGAAATAGAATTAGGCTACATGACTAAATCGTAATATTAAAATACATCAACGCAACTGTTCAAGTTTGTAAGCACAATATTAACTTCGTACTCGGTATGCTGATACTTAGTATTATAACAGTTCTCTTCAAGATTAACCTTAGTGCATTTCATAACTATTCCTGTAACGTTAATTAGAGCTTTCAATAACCCTAACCCTTTCAACCTCCTGTACGCAATTTGGCGGGGGGTGGAGGGGGGGGGGGGTGTGTTAAACCAGCAAATTAGGCTAATAGTAAAATACACAGCATAGACCTTTTAACGGAACGGAATAGGCACAACAGACTACCTAGCGACCCCGTAAAAAATAATTAAAACTTCATTAGTTATAATTTAATATCTTTTGGTTTTCTAATTACTTTGCCAAAGTAGTAATAAGTTTAACAAACGCAGCGCTTTACGCTTAGCATAGCGCTTCGACGCTTAGTTATTTGTTCTGACCTGGGTCTAGACAAGGCCTTTAGCAGATGTACGCTCAATTCGACACCTTCGGGAAAACATTTTACTCACGATAGACTGGAAAAGGCACAAATACCTCGCACAATCACAACTTAGGGTAGTGAATTAATTGGGCTTACTTTAGCGTTTAAATTATAAAGTAGAAACTAATTAGTCTCGCCAACCACCAGTCACAACAAATTTAACAAATTTAGTCCGTACAACAAACTAAATGGATGGTAGCTTGTATCTTAGTCCAAGTCTAGTTGCTTAACTATGTTACTAACGTAACTGTACCAAACTGCAAATCGGTAATTTGAGATTACTTTTATACAACATACTCAGAAGGAAAAAGAATACTATTCCTTCCTCCAGAGTTAAACTCAAAGCCTAACTACAGTTCAACTATTCACTGCAGTCCACCCGACCGCACTAAAAAAAATGCTTAGATGTACAATTATTCAAGTTTTTTAATTCTTGAATAAAATAACGAGCAACACTAAACTTCTGGTTACATCAGTTATATTACCATGATGGATTTCATGTCAGACCGAAACTAATAAAAGTCATAAAACAACCTTACGCTGCTTAACTCGGACACCTTACGGCCCAAGCCAGTCTGGCTTTACCAGAACCTCTTACGATTCCGGTGAAGTACAACATTGCATAAGCAACATAAACTGCCTTCCAGAAACCCAAACGCTAATATCAACAATTTACCAACGCTATGCTTATAACCAATGGTTGACATAAACCTAAAGTCGAGTCACTACGTAAAATATTCCTAATTAAAGGTACATTTACTATACTACACACTTTTCACAATACTAGCGCACTACTAGCTTTCAAGAACGTGTTAGCAACTTAAATCTTTTAGGAAGACTTGGCCTATTAAATCTTTCAAAACTCTCAGTTTTAAATATTTTAAGGTAGCCAGTACTCTAAATCTTTTAATATGCTCACACTTAGCTTCTACAGCTCACTTAAATCTTTTAGTAAGATTGGCCTATTAAATCTTTCAAAACTCTCAAGTTTTAAATCTTTTAAGGTAGCCAAAACTCTAAATCTTTTAATATCGAATTACTTCACAAGTAAACATAACCAAACCACATTTAAATATTTTAAATTAGTAGTCACCTTCGTATAAATCTTTCAAACACTCACAAGGTTTTGAATCTTTTACTAGTGCTACCCTTAAATCTTTTAAATTGCATGGTTTTAACGAAATTTCACAAATTAGATATTTTATCCAGAACACTTAGCTTCTACAGCTCACTTAAATTTCGTAAAAAATTGTTAATTAAACAATTAACTCAATAGTTAACCTCGCTTAAGTATACCTGGTACAAAGGTTAACACTACCTTTCATAATGCTTTTCGCATAACTCAACGTTGGTCATGTCTTACCCCAAGCAACAACAGGAATTATTACTAAGCCCAGTAACTACGACACATAACCACAAGCTTTGCCGTTTTACCACGCGATGGCCGCCCGCCCGAATTAAAACACAAGTGCCAGTTTAAATTGGGAATAACCAACTCTTCGAAACGTGTAACAAGGGCCTCAGCAACCAAAGCGTTCTCACTATTTTTTGGCAGACTATCCATCCTGCTGACTTATGACAACCAGGAAACTTCTTAGCACAAAAAAATACAGTACCTTGTGTATCCCAACACCCACTGAATCCTGACGAGCAACTTGAGGCAGGCATCCCTCTCGTGGTTCCTGGGGTTGGTCCGAGAAACTCTGGAACATCTCGACTCCAGGAAAAGGAACTGGCTTAAAATTACTCTTGACTTTTAAAGTGGTATATCCCACATCGTCGCCACTGTAACACTTATTACATTACTTTAAACAGCTTAAGGCTAACCTAAGACAAGCTAAGGCTAAGCTGCCTTATTGGCAAGGAATCAACCCATACTGCTGACTGCGATCTCTGTGTGGCCCCCCGAAGGGTGGCTCTATGCCTTTTTATTCAAGTACAATTATGCATGACGTCACATACGACGTCATGCTACATAATGTGTCACAATGCAAAAGGTTACAACATAGTGGTGCGCCCTCTACACTGAGGGCTATTAGGCGGACACCACAGCCTGGTTCTGAGAAAAGATTTTTTTTACGAAATCTTTAAAAAAACAGCAAATGGAATAAAAAAAAACAGCCGACTGAAAAAAAAGGCGTGCGGGTAAAAAAAAAGATCAAAAGAGAAAAGCGGTAGGCAGGTCGTTCCCTGGTGAAATTTTTTGCCAAGGCAACTAACCTGACCTAACCTAACAACAACAGAAAAAAAAAACCACAACACAATTTATTTTTTCCTTGAACATCTTAGCGAGTATTTTTTTTTCCGCACACGGATAACTTTACTCGCAGTTCACTTCTGTATTTAAGGGTTAAAAAATTCAAATTAGAACAATGAAAATAGGCCTATCCAAAGCGTAATTTAATTATCGTTCATTTGGCACTACTCGCATCTCTCTAGGGGCCTTACTTCTGGAGGAATATAAGGGCACACAGATAAACAAACCAATAAATAAACAAACCGAATATTTTATTAGTGCAGATTTCTCGTATTTCTACTTTTTTTCCTTCCGCCGTATGATTCTCCATTTTATATTTACTTGTTGCCTATATTGTAGCCAAAAAACGTTTTCCGCTACAAAAACAATTAAGGTAACTCTTGGTTAAAAATAAGTTTAAACCGTTTTTAAGAACTTAAAATGCCAAACTTTGCCTTAAAATTTGTTTTACCAAGCGACTAATCTAACAACAACAAGAAAAACAAAACAAAAACGAGTTATATTTATATATTCCTTAAAATTTTTTCCAAGTTTTTTTTCCCGCACACGGGTGAGGTGGTCAAATGAACAGTGCCCGCTTAACATTAATTGCTTTAATTTTCGTTTCCAAGTTGGATTCCAAGCTTGACCTTCAGAGGGCAGTCGAAAAACGTGGTCGGCCACGTTTCGGTATTTATTACGTGTGAAATCAAGTCGCGCTGGGAACGTGGCAGCGGCTACAACACGCGACGAATTATTACATGTGAAATCGGTATAATAAAGATATAGAGTATACAGAATACATAGTATGGAGCCATAGCATCAAGGTAAAGAGGCCACTAAGGCCCTAGCTTAAGGAGTAGGAGAAAGCTGTGGAAACCGTCGTTGCAGTAGTCAAGGAACAGTTCATGTGATTAGTGATGTGGGTGAAATAAGTGAGCGTCCTAATGCTGGTGCTCAGTGTGTTGCTTCGGGCCAACTTTCAAGTGGAGTCTCTACATCGCAGCAAGTCGAGAATAGCCAAGTTATTGTTAGCAGTGGTGAGTCGGAAGGGGGACGGGAGGCAGGGGGGAGTTTAGTGGGGGGCTCCTAAACTAAATTCACTGAGTTTCATGGTTATAGGATAGCAACGTGGAATGTGCGTGGCGTTCAACGTAAGTTTCGTGAGGTAGAACAGCTCTTGCAGCATGTTGAAGTTCTGGGTGTCCAGGAGGCGAATACCATGCAAGGTTACGATGCGTCACCTGGAAAGCGGATTTTGTATTCGCAGATTTGAAGGTTGGGGTATTCTTGAAGTGGTCTGTGCCATATCAGGTAGTTACTTTGACTCATCGTGTGCGTGGTGTTGATGCTGTGGCAGTAAAAGTTTGGATGAGTAATCGGTAGGTGACCCTAGTCTTTGTGCATGTCACTGCCAGTCCATCGGCAACTGAGTGGACCTTATGGTTTGAGCAGTTTTCAGCTCCAGCAATTATAGGCAGTGACTTTAATAGTCATCATTATGACTGGGGATCACTACAAGTTGATGCTAGTGGTCGTCGGTTGGCAGAGTCTATTGTTAATCTAGGTTAGCAGATTATGCAAAATGGCACTGCAACGTTCATACGATGGCAACAGAATATGATACAAGAGTCAGTTCTTGATTTTTTTGTTTGCACGTCTGGCATATCATCGTACTTTGCATTTGAAGTATCTGATGATTTACTTGGGAGTGACCACTTCCCAGTTGTTTGTGTCCAAGGAATGTGATGTCCAGATATGGGTAGGTATTTAGAATGGGTGGTGCTAGGTTAGGTAAGAAACGTAAGTGTCCAGTTGTGGATAATGGTATGTTTAGAGACTGGATTAGGGATTGTGTACCGGGCTGAAAGTCAGTGCCCAAATTAGTGAAATCTAGTCATCCGCCATGGTGGACGCATAAGCGTACGATGTACGATTGCTGTGAGGATAGGCGGAGAGTGTATCGGCGGTGGAAGAGGGCCCCTGTGATGAAAGCTGGTTTATGTACAGGGGTATTTCGGAGGAAACACATTATATGTGTTAACACGGGAGAAACTAAATTATGGAGAGCGTTTATGTGAGCAGGTTACAAAATTGAATTCGTTAGCGAGGGCATGGAAAGCTCTTACTCCAGGCTGTACTAAAACTAGACAGAAATGGGTATATAGCACGACTGCGACTATCACGAACCGGAAAATACTGCAGGGTGAGGCTATAGCTGACGACTTCAATGATAGAGGTTTGCAAGTGTCTATGCTCTATCAGGAGGCGTTGCCCCCCCCCCCCCCCCCCGAAATTATCGCAAGCTGCAATTTCACTGGCAGGTGTCTTGTTGTGGGATATCTCCGAGTTCAGGGGATCTCTTGAAGTGCAGAGATTCCAGCGCATCTGGGATAGATGGGAGCATCTGGAATACTATGGTTGCTTGGCTGGTGTGCAGTTTGGGTATCGCCCAAACAGGAGCATGCAGGATGCAGTGCTGTTCCTACTTTCCAGTATACGGGAGGAGTGGGCGCAGGGTCAGGTTGTTTTGGCAGTCTTTCTAGACATCAAGGCAGCCTACGACATTGTGTCTATTTAATGGGTTAAGGCATCCATGCACAAGATGGTGGTTAGCCCACGTTTGATCGATACTATTGTCGCTCTTCTTGGAGATCGTATCTTTGTAACAAAGGTAGATGGCAATTGGTCTCCGAGAGCGCATACTGGTAGAGGGCTCCCACAGGGCAGCTGTCTTAGCCCAACCCTCTTTGCTATAGCCATTAATGATGTGCTTGTTGAGGTTGGATTATCTGCTACGCAGATGATGTGGCAATCTGGTTTGTAGGAAACTGACTTGATTTGATGGCAGAACAGGCACAACTAGTGTTAGACAATATTGGGTGTCTTTTGTGGGACAGAGGCCTTTTTCTCGCACCGGCGAAAACGGAGGTAGTGGTGTTCTCGAGATATGAAAGAGTGCAGTTTGTGCAAATCCAATTGAAAGTAGGTGATCAGGTGGTGAGTCTGAAGCGTAGTTTTCGGTATTTAGGAGTTATTTTGTATTCTGCCTTGGACTGGGGTCAGCATGTACTCAATCTGAAGAGCAAGGTGCAGTCACGTACTGCAGTTTTTAAGGCTCTGTGTGTAGCCAGGGACCTCAGGAGAGGGACGTTGTTGGCAGCGTATAGAACCTTTATACGGTCAGTTGTGGATTATCACTTGCCTTTTTTGGTGAGTGTGAAGCGGCATGTTAAAGCACTGCAGGAAGTGCTAAGTGTGTATCTCAGGTTAGTATTAGGGTGTTTGGCTTCCACTCCTGTCCAGGCGCTCTGGGCAGAGTGTAACGAGCTGCCGGTCGAGTGTCAGGCAAAGGAGCTGCTTGTGTTGCTCTGTTTGCGTAATCTGAGCAGGGGGCACCAAGATCCTGTTGGCAGGATACTAGCGGACTATGGGAAACTCAGTGAGAAGGCACGTGAAGTGTAAGGGGAGGCAGGGGCTGCGGTCACGCTACTCCAGCGGTTTTGGATCGTCCTGTGGCTTGTGCCATGCCGCTCAGTCCGTGGTCGTGGTGCCCAGTGCTGCGTAGCATTTTTGTGCAAGGTATGGCTGGATGCGAAGTATTTTGTGATGCATCATATCGAGCTACGAAACATGTTGGAGGGATTAGTGTAGCAGCACCGTCACTTAAGATAACAGTGAAGCGGCATGTGACAATGGTAACTTCTAGTATGTTGTGTGAATTGCTTGCAATTTCGGTTGCACTGGATATTGCACTCGACTTAGACCTGGCTTCTTTCTCGTTGCAGACAGATTCGCTTTCGAGCTATAGGCTACTGAAACGGTCGAGTGAGCAGCTAGATGTTGGAGATCCTTTAATAGTCTCCATTCTTTGGAAGTTCTGGGTGGCATCACGCACCAGTGTGGTTGCATTTCAATGGACGAAGGGTCATAGTGGGACCCAGAGAAATGTTGTTGCAGATTGGCTGGCCCGAGCAGCGTTGTGTGCGGATTGCACAGAGGTAGTCCCGGTTCTTTCGGCACAGATGCGTCGACCTGTAGTAAAACAGTGGTCTTTAGCGATGTGGCAGGCTGAATGGAGCTCTGCTGAAGTTGCAAGAGATTTCCATGCGGTCCATCCATGTTGCTCCTTGAAATCAAATGTGGATAAACTTGGCTTTCGGGATGCAAGGACGATGTCCAGGTTGCATGTTGGCCATTCTTTGCTCCTTGCACATCAGTTTTGGTATGGGTAGATGGGGTCGCCGGTATGTCAGGAATGTTTTGTAGAGGAGACAGTGGAACATGTTCTGTTGCACTGTAGGAAACAAGCTGCCATGCGTGCCAAGATGGCGTCCTGGATACGTGAACTACCAACGTTGCAAGAGCTGTAATTGCATTCCATAAAAAAAAAAAAAAAAAAAGACGTCTGAACAACATCAAACATTTCCAAAGGCGGCTTGGCTGCACAACATTTCTCATCAAACCCTTAATCGCCCTACTGAGCCATTCGTCCAATTTTATAACTGGAAGCCTTCCCGTTATCTCGGTATCGATGGAAATTAACATGGGGATGAATTAGCTAGAATTAGCTAGCTCACATTTTCAACATTATTGAGGGTTAGATTTTGCATTGAAAGCAGCTTAGCTGGCATTCTTACACGAGTTAAGGTCATTGCTGGTGGGTCATTGCTCTTGATTTCAACACAATTTAAGTTTTTGTACCGCATAATTATTTTTCCTCAAGTCCCTGAAATGTGCCCAACTATGCATCCAGATATAAGACACTGACACTAAAAAGGGTTAAAGGGTTTAACGAGCGTTAACCACTCCTGGTCATCTGCCCGAGCCCTAAGGCCCTATGTCTGCAACAGCCAGATTCCCTGACACTGACGCTATGGCGTCGCGCTACAATGGTTTACAACCTCGACAATTGCATTGATGTGATGTTTGTTGGGATGATTGTTACCTAACTTGGCGCGACACACTACCGTGTGTCTAGATAGGGTATTACTGCTTCCTTTCCCCGATGGCTTGTGAGGCTAATGTGGTGCTGTGAAACAGGCCCGCTGTTTGGGAGGAAGAAAGTGGGCCGGAGTGGTGCTCAGCAGTGTGGTGTGACCTGTACTCCTGTGCTGGTGTGATTTCTGTGAGTAGAGGTGTGGGACGGGCCCACAGGAACTTTCCCTAAATGGGAAAGAGAAAGTTGGGCCAAGGCGGTGCACCGGTGGTGAGGTGAGATCTTTGCTCTGGTGTGTGTTCTGTGAATCAAAGTGTGAAACAGGCCCACTGGAATTTTCCCTGGATTGGAAAGGGAAAGTAAGTCGAGGGAGGTGCTTCAGCACCGTATAGTGAGAGCATGCGAGGACTGTGCTTTGTGCGGATTTGATTTAATTTGGGTTGATTTGGTCTCATGTGGTTTCATGTGATTTTGATTTGTGGTTGGTTTGATGACGTATTGATGTATTTTCGGTTGATTGGGGCATGCGGTCTAGGGCCAGGGCCTCAAATAAATCTTTCGTGAAAAAACGGCTGCGGGCCAAGGCTCTTATTAAATGATCGAAAGAATCAGCTAAACGATATAAATTTAAACCAAAGTAAGATACGTTGTTAATTTCGAGGCCTTGCCAGCTAGAAACGATAGAATGGCGTATTTATTTCGCAGATGCCGGTGTCAGAGCTGAGTTGAATTGTTTCAAAGTAGCCAGCAACAATAGACTGCATGCATAAAGCTTTGTTCCGAGACGCCATAGCTGTAAAAAAAGGTACACGGATTACAAACAAAAACATCAAGTGTGCCGAAAAAAGGGGGGTTATATGATTGAATTTTCACTTGTTAAAATGTACACGGATAAAAATTGTTGATTTTTAATTGAAATAATCAAATATACAATTGAGAAAATTGTATCTGTTAAGGTACTGTTCTACTTAACCAATCATATATTGTAAAACCGGGCCATTATAACTATCTAAATCGAATACAACGTGGCAGTCGATCAAAACATAGCTGAATAACATTAACAGCAATGACAACTGTCGTGGACGAAGGTTGATAGTCCAAAATGCAACGTTAAATCTACCCATGGAATGCTTGTTGAAGGAAACGAAATAACGAAAATTATGAGAGGGCTCCTAACAACACGAGCCGAAGTGTAGTCGAGTGAACGTCGGATCGGTTCACTAGTTCTCTCATTTTTTGTACACCAAAAATGAAGGAAACCAGCGAAAAAATTACACACCTAAAATTATTACACCTAAAGTAATTTTAGCACAAGTTCCATTTGCCACAGAAAAAGATAAATGAAGTTAACATACAAACCACGAACAACACAACCAACACACAGTCGGTAGCAAACTTTGCTGAGTTAAAAGCGATCCTCATCTAGTCTTCCATTAGTTGTGTGGGGGAGTGTAGGATATGATAGGTGAAGGGTGAGAGTAGTCTTCAAAATGGACCTAAAAAAAAAAAAGAAAAACACGAGATTAGATGCGTAAAAATATGTACGAACAATATAAGCTATAACGAAGTGGCGCCAGGCGGAATAGGCATGTAAGGCGAAGACGAAACGTAGTGCAGACTGAGACGGCAGGACGTAGGTTAGGGTGGGTTGAAAAAACCTAAATTGTTCTGATCGAAATGCCCTAGTGCAGAAAAGTTGTGACTGACCACCACTAAGAATTGTGTGAAATCTTTTCCGAATCAGTTAATATCTTTGGCTCTGGCCAGAGGCTTAAAGTTTTGAAAATTCACTAAAAACAGGACATTTTCGAGTTTCTATTGAAAATACCCAAATTGCACTGATCGAAATACCCTAGTGCGGAAAAGTTGTAGTTGACCACCACTAAGAATTGTGTGAAATCTTGTCCGAATCGGTTAATATCTTTGGCTCTGACCAGCGCCTCAAAATCTTGAAATTTTACCGAAAAACGTGAAAATTCTAAGTTCCATCGAAAATACCAGCATTGTTCGCCAATGGTTGAATCGAAAATAAAAATGCCCTAGAGTGGAAAAGATTTTAATATTCATAAACAACAAATATGTAAAGTTTTCAGCCAATCAGTAAATTTATTTGGCTCTGACAAAAGGCCCGACATTTTGTAATTTTATGTAAAAAAAAGAAAAATCTGTATGATTGCATAATGTAGAAAATATGCAAATTATTCGTCAATGATTGGATCAAAAATCAAAATGCCCTAGTGCGGAAAAGGTTTTAATAATTATTAACAACAAATATGTGAAGTTTCCTGCCAATCAGTTAATTTATTCGGCTCTGACCAAAGGCCCGAAGTTTCGTAATTTAACACAAAAAAACTTGAAATATTTTTCAAAAATAACTATCGTTTTTTTATTCCAGTCCTTCCCATTCGCATCACTGCTGATTCCCTTCTAACGTTCCCTCTCAGCCAGCCTTCCGACTCCCCATTCATCTCTCAGCTAGCCTTTACACTCCCTAGTTTTTTCTCAGGCAGCCTTTGCCAGCCTGCTACGTCAGTAAGTTTCACTGAGTGACGATTGAATGATAAAGCCAAAGTTCTCAAGTCCGAAGCCTCCTCTGAGAAAAACTTTTGTTTGTCCCAATTTTGGAACCCCAAAAGATCTTTGTGAAAGTCAGCTTCTGACAAATGAAGAGAAGATGTATTAAGGTCTTGTTTCAGTGAAAGACGTAAACGTATGCTGGAGACTGGCAACAAGAACAAAGTTTTTCTAGTATTGCACACTCTGTAGCTGAAAAAAATAGAAAGCTTGTTTCACAGAGCGCCTATTCCAACAGTTTCTCAGCAGCGTCTACGCACTGTAAAAATGATGTAATCATCTTCAAACAAATACTCTGCTTGGTACCGCCTTAAGAGGTTTATATTTTGATGGCCGGCCGTAAAGACAAGAAAATAGCCCAAATAAAAGCTGGGGCCAAATTTTACCAGAAAACCATTAATGATACACATCTCTCTAGTGAAAGAGCCACCATCACAGTATATTGGACATATGACTCCAAACTCTAGCACAGCGCTTGATATATCCGACAGCATTTACGAGTCTCGAAGGTTAGTGACTTCAGCAAACTTCAAGTAATTGGTTGCGATGGTACAGCAGTGAATACCGTGCATAAATCTGGTATAATTCGCCGTCTGGAGCTAAAAATTGGCAGGCCATTGCAATAGGTTATTTGCCTCCTACATTTAAACGAGCTGCCTCTCAGATACCTATTCGAGCACATAGATGACCCAGCAAGTGGTCCCAAATCATATGCCGGTTCCATAGGTAAACAACTTACGGGATGAGAAGGGTTGCCCGTAGTCTGTGGTCGCGGATCTACCTTCTATAACAGAGTCAGACTTGAGCACAGACCAGAGGTATTTGTTGGATATATCAAATGCAATTCAATCAGGCCCCTGCTCAACTGACCTCAGCAAACGTAACCCGGGACCGCTGTCACATTCACGTTGGTTGACAACTGCCAGCAGAATATTGAGGCTATACAAAGCAACTGCAAATCCTTCCCAAGGTTTCCAGCAGATTGTGGATTACGTCATGAAGGTTTACACTCCTTTATAGTTTGCTATCAAAACTAAACATGCCATCAAGGATGGTGCTTAGCACTTATGCGAACTCGTAATGAGATCCAATTTCTTGCCAACCAACCTTCTAGAAGTTATTAATCCAGTCATTGCCAGAAACGCGTTCTTTGCTTGTCCAGAAAATATGCTCCTGGTCATGCTTACAGATAATGACGCCAACGTTAGGCAGCTTGCGATTCGGAGAATAATCAAGGCAAGGAAGACTGAAAGTGTATCTGATGGCAATGTTCGCTGCTTTGTTGTACAGCAGCTTAACTTTGAAGCCAAGAAATACAGACTTAATCAACTGGTTTCAGTGTGAGGTTACATACACCACCGCCAATTCTGAGCCTAGTGAGCTCAGATGAACTGATGAATATGCACGAAAAATCCAACGGCTGGGGTTTCTCCCTATTTCCATGCCATACCCAAGCTGTTGAACAGTCAGTGAAATTAGTGGCCGATGCATCCACTCACGTATGTGGGCACGACAACAGGGATGGATACACACGATCCACCCTAATGTCAAGAAAAATCATTCCAAACTTTGATAAAAATTCCAACTTCGACGTCTACATGTTATGACATTGATGTAAGAGACTTCTAATACATAAACAATTATTAAGCAATACGCAAATAAATAATCACACAAGATTTGATTTTTTTTTGTGAAATTACAAAATTTCGGGCCTTTGGTCAGAGCCAAATAAATTTAATGATTGGCTGAAAACTTTACATATTTGTTGTTTATGATTATTAAAACATTTTCCACTCTAGGGCATTTTTATTTTCGATCCAACCATTGGCGAACAATATTGGTATTTTCGATGAAACTTGGAAATTTCACGTTTTTCGGTAAAATTACAAGATTTTGAGGCGCTGGTCAGAGCCAAAGATATTAACCGATTCGGACGGGATTTCACACAATTCTTAGTGGTGGTCAACTACAACTTTTCCGCACTAGGGCATTTCGATCAGTGCAATTTGGGTATTTTCAATAGATACTCGAAAATTCCATGTTTTTAGTGAATTTTCAAAACTTTATGCCTCTGGTCAGAGCCAAAGATATTAACTGATTCGGAAAAGATTTCACACAATTCTTAATGGTGGTCAGTCACAACTTTTCCGCACTAGGGCATTTCGATCAGAGAAATTTAGGTTTTTTCAACCCACCCTAACGTAGGTGGAACCTGAAGGAGTAGCGGAAGGGTAACACTAAGCACGATCTGTCCACCGCCAGTTCTCTGAAGGGAGAACTGGTGGCTGTAGGGATTCCCCCCCCCCCGGGAGATTCTGGAGGAGGGGATAAGAAGGCAGGTCCTGTAAAGAAGTGATACCGAGTGGTCATATTCTTCTTCTCCGGTCTGGTTACCATTTGGAAAGTCTCTTGACATCGGAACAAGTATGCAATAATTAAGTTACGTTTTGTGAAGTTTAATGTAATTATTATTTTTACTCCAAAAATGCTGTATTATAGTTTATCCTGTTTTGTATAAGATTCGGATTTTATAAAATCTAGCCAATCCCAAACAGTCTAATAAAGCTACGTTGGGCTATGGAGGAATGACCTCTTAATCTTTCCTCCATGCGTTGGGTCATAGTTTGAGCGCACTTTTTGGCCACTCGACGGAAAACAACAATGATCGCTTCGCCGACGAACGTTCGTTGTAACTTGCGCGTATCGACAATTCGGGTAGATATATGAAACAAATTACAACGCTGACGAGTGAGTCAAATCATTCTAGAACGGCTGGAAAATCTCGAAATGCAATTAAGTGCCACAGATATGTAAAATACACTCGAAAAAACACGGCGTTTCAGTGGTTAAGCTTAGCCATTAAGTAATAGTTATTGGTTAGAAACTATTGGTTATCGATTTTTAACGCACAACTGCGATAATTTGGCCGGCGATACATGCAAATACGTCGAGGAGGAGCGTAGCCCCGAGACGGATTTGCATGTCGAGCCGGTCAAATCATCGCAGCCGTTCGTTAAAAATCGATAACCAATCGATTATAACCTATAACTGATTTATATCACGGTTGGGACGTCCAGTAACTCGTATTTAATTAAAATTGGTTTGTGTTTGTGTTTTGTGAAAATTGCTTCAAGAAAACTGTGATCAGTCAGTATCTGGATACGAATGAAGGTCATACCATTATAAATTCAATGGTCGACTCTCGATTGCACAAAATAATTGAAGTTACTTCTTCTCCTTCAACGATATTTACAAACATCAATTTTCACAACGAGGTATCGAACAAACGAATTTGTCCCACAAGCCGGCAAAGAGCATCTCCGCCGCTTGTAGCAACCTTTTGCGTGTGTCTGTCCTTTGGTGCTAAAACGTTCTAATATAGCCTGTTTTCGTGCCACTCAATCAGATATAATTTTACACAAGAATGGAGTGTCAGTTCTTATGGTAAACTTGTTGTTTTATTTGGCGTTCGATGGCTTGGCCAATGTTTCCAAATTCACCTTGCTTTTCGAATGCTGTAATTACCCTTAATAGCAGTTAACTGGATAATGACTGTTATTAGGTATTCGAATGGAATGCTACCGCCAAACCTAACACCTCCAACCCCAGATTGAGAGTTGTAGCCAAACAAATATCGGTAAGCCGCAGGATCACTAGTGATTTTAATCACTCGGATGGCACAAGAAGGCTTCTGACCTCAGACATTTGGTAAACACCAGCATGTCACCACAGCCTTCTAATTGTGCACACACAGCTATCAAGCACCACACTTCACACACAACTTGCACCACATTTCACCAGCACCACACAGAACCGCTTCCTCTTCACCAACACAACACAGCACCTCTTTACCGCCTCATCAAACGTTTGTAACACAGCAACAGGGCCAGCACATCACCACACTGCTCCACTGACAACACCCTGCGTTGCACCCACAAACACACCTCTTCTTCCTCGATCACATTCCTTAACAAGCAATCTATCCTCTTATACTTTCCGCACACCATAAGAAAGCTTACATTAGACTTTTTTTCGCTCCTTCACAACACAAACCGATCCCAACACACCACTGTACCACACAAAAACCACACCAAACAAACCAACCTCCAATTGTCCCCTTCCACATTCTGTACCAGGGCGTTCGCAAATCCCCCAAAATACAAAAATGTTTACACACACACATCAAGACACTACTTCCTCAACCGGAAGTCTGCTGAGTGCATCAGCGTTAGCATTTTCGACACCACGGCGATGTTCTATGCTAAAAGACAAATTCTGTAAAAATAAAGACCAACGTAACAGTCTACCATTGTTGTTCCCCTGAGTCCTGAGTCAAACCAGTGGATTATGGTCTGTATGAAAAATAAATTCCTACATAGCCAAATATGGCATTAGCTTCTTTATCCCCCAAATAAATAAATGCTAAACATTCTTTTTGAATCGTACTCCACCCCTGTTCTTTTTTGTTAAGCTTTCCAGAAAGGAACAATACAGGATGTTCTTTCCCATCATCCCCATCCTGAGCCAAAACCAAAGCAATACCCCTGTCACACGCATCAGTTTGCACTTTGTACAATGTATTTGGGTTAGGTGCGCCGCCAATACAGGAGGAGAAGCTAGTATTTCTTTTAGCTTACTGACAGCCCTATCAAAAGACTCATCCCAAACTACCTTTTCTGGCGCACCCTTTTTTAGCCTGTCTGTAAATGGCAAAACCAACTGTGCATAGTCACGCACGTAATGTGAATAATAGCCCATGAGTCCTAATACAAACTTTATATCTTTTTCTACTTTTGGGTATTGGTAACTCGACAATTTCTCGTATCTTAACATCCGACGGCCGCCTACATCCCCCTCCTACTTTATGACCCTAAAACATAGCATGCTGAATACCAAGTTGACATGTCTTCGGATTGATAGTAAGACCAGCCGATTTAACTTTACGTAAAAATACCAAAACATGCTCCAAATGCTCAGGCCAATCAGTTGCAATCACTGGCACATCGTCTAAGAATGGCCTAGCAAACTCGTAAATATCCCTACATACTTCAGTCATCAAACGCTGAAAGTAGAACATTGCGTTGACCAGTCCCATGTTCATTTTTAAATACTCAAACACACCTAAATGAGTGTTTATGGCCGTCACTTTGATGGCCCTGGGTGAATTTGGAATCTGCCCAAAACCCCTAACTAGGTCAAACACAGAGATAACCTTTGCTGCCGCTACCCACTCAACCGTTTCTTCCAAATTAGGCATTGGGAACCCTGCACTTTAGTTTCTCCGTTCAATTCCCTGTAATCCGCAACAGGCCTAGGCGTTTTTCCCTCTTCAGTCACTATCAAAATAGGCGAAGCATTACAGCTCTTCCCAAGCCTAATTACTCATAATGCCAACATTCTATTAATTTCCGTTTCAATTAGTTCTTTCTGTTTGGGTGAGTCTCGGAGCATTTGCTTTTGTACCGTTACTTCCCGGTCCATATCTATGTCGAATTCAACCAAGTCGGTGGTGCCCGGCTCGTAAGAAAACACCCCCCCGAACTTGGTCAAAAACCTTGATCAAATCATTGATCTGTTCGTCCGACTAAGGCCCAACCTTTGCCACCTCTATCAATTTCTTGCCTGTAATATAGCCTCTTTTTCCACCTGAATCCCAGGTATGCGTCTCCATGCCATTTTCTCTTTCCTCACTTTGTCCTATAGTTCATGTACACCTACTTCATTTATAGTCGTAACCTCCTTGTAAAACGATTTCATGGAACGTTACCGCCAAACCTTAAACCATTTTTGTTTGTGGAGGGGGAAGTGTGTGATAGACGGACGAGTTCTTTCGTTCAAACTTTGTGGAGGGAGGGGGACGGTGGGAGTTAAGACAGTTTAAGACCTCCCCCCAACCTCCGTGCACTGAGCGACTTGGCTGCGCGGCCAGTTTGCTGCAGCCATTAAAAATGATTAGTGCGTGGTTTTACATAAACGGTAAGCATCATCATTGGACCGCTCTGCCAAGTCGCTCAGTGGGCGGGCAGCCTAAGCGTCGGTTTTTGCTAGAAGCACGCTCGTGTTTATCGAAGCGTTTATCGTGTTTGGAGTGAATAATTCGATATGACACAGCAGGGATAACGTGACATTGCTGGGACAGTCTGGAAAGATATGTAATTCATTTCGTGCGTATGTAGTTTGAGAATTGTTTAAAAAATACGGTAATAGGGTATTGGTATGAATGAAGGTCATTCCATTTTAGTTTGCGGAGGGGGAGATGGGGGAGACGGACGATTCCTTTGGCAGGTAGGCAGACTGTAGGCTACGCTTAAGTTTGTGGAAGGCCGGGGGGGGGGG
>JAHWFP010182385.1:2845-26480 GCA_023313725.1 Lithobius niger
GCGGGGTTTGAAGAATCTTATCAATGTAAGTAATAATTTATTTGTTAAAAAGTGTCTAATAAACCATTGTGATAGATAAACAACTTTGCTTTCTTTGGTATCGTACAGATGATTGGGCTACAACAGGTGGGAATAGAGGAGAGATTTCTTCTGTATGACAATGGAAAGAAAGGCTAGTAATTTTTACTACAGACCAATGCTTACAGTTTTTAGCTATACATGTGTTTGGTTCTTGGATGGGAACTAGAGTCTGGCTCCTCCTCAGTTCTGCTAGCTTTACGTAATTCGGGTGTATGTGATGGCTTTTACATTACAGCAGCTAATTGCCTCCTACTAAGGCAAACCAGGTCAACCCATGAAGAAATGAACCAAACATCAATGGATATATGTAATGAAAGAAACTTACGGCTGCATCCTACAGCCATAGCTATTGACTTTGAACTTGCTGTGATGCAAGCTGCATGGAACATGTTCGGCCAAGACACCACCATTCCGGCTGTTCCTTTCATTTCTGTCAGAATACTCACAGAAAAGTCCTAGAGCAAGCGTCTACCGAGAGGCGGACTTAGCATTTTTGCCCCTTGATGACGTGCCAGAAGGGGTGATTACATAAAGCGCAACACGTCTGAAAACGATCAAGAACTTGAATATTTTGACGCGGTTTTACATCAGCGGCAAATATCGAAGAGTAGAAAATGCCAGTAGGATGCCACCTCTATTCCCAACAAAGTGTGAAATGTCCGACATGTAACCATTTCAGACGGTTAGAGTACAAATAATCAATGTGAAAGTAGGAATCAACGATTTTCAAATTTGGTGGGACACATCCATCCGACCGTATTTATTCCAATTACGAAAATCCCGTGTGAACTACCTTCGGTCGAGACAAAATAGCTCAAGTTCATGTTGGAGTAGCACCCAAGCATAAAAAGAACTTCTATACTGCTTTACAAAACCGGCTTAAAGGGCTGTGTAAACAGTACGTACAAGAACGCATCACACTAGAGAATTTTTACGCATGCAGTGGCGCAAAATATTCGGCCACGAGCTTGGCGATGGGTGGCGTTAGGTGGTGAACACGTGCTGTTTGTTTGGAAATTCTGGTGAAAACTTTTTTTCTATGTAACTGATTTAATACATTAAACTTTAGAATATGGATTTGGTGAATCATCTTCTTCTTCTTTGGGGATTTTTTTCCGGGGATCATTTTCCTGGGGAATATTTTTTTCATGGGGCTTTTTTTCAGGGATTTTTTTTTGCCCAGGAGGTCATTTTTCCAGAGATTCTCTTACCGGGATTTTTTACAGGAATTGTTTTCCTGAAAAAAAGATGTGGTCTAAGAGGAGGCAAGTGGTGAGTGTGGGCAAGTAGGACACAGGATTGTTTGTCATCGCCAAAGTGGGTTCAGGTGAGTATTCGTAATTACTTAACGCCATTGTCTAATGGAGACGAGGATAGGGTTTTGTTTCGTGGAGTCTATACGCTTGCTTTATGACTTTGACCGGACTTAGTTTATCAAGGACTGAGATAGCGGTCCTTATGTAAGCATCAGTATGAATTTCCATGTTAAACGTCAAACTTTGAGCTCTTATAATTTCGCCCAAAATTGACTTAGGGGCCATTCAAAAACCACGTGGCTGTTTTTTAAGCAGTTTTTAACCCCCTCTCCCCCCTGTGTGGTCGTCTGTGGTCAGATCTTGGACCCCCCAAAAAAACCACGTGACTCGTAGCCATACCCCCCCCCCCGTAAAAAATTGCACCTTAATGTGTTTTCGACGAATGCAGTACCACTTCATATAAAATTTGTGTTATTGTGCTGTACCAAATTTGGTGAATTGATAGTGTTCGACATGAGAAACCCAACAAAGTACCTCCATACTTCAATTTTTCGCTTTTAATAAACGCAGCCGTTTAATTCATCTTGTGAAATATTCTCAATAATTTTTTTGGCGATCTGCAACGGCCGCTAGACTAAACTTCATCCGAGATTTGTAACCGAGACGGAAAGTAGAAAATGTAACATAATACGTTCATTATTACGTAGGTCATAACTGCATTGTATTGTCCCAGTGAAGCACTCGATATTTCAGCCGCACACTATGTAAATGAATTTAGTACGAGTGAGGGAAATGCAGTTTTACGTTGTTGAAGATTTCTACGACAGGCCGCGGTATCTTTCACCACTATGCGGGAAATTCAGTTTGGTTGACTGGAGCCGAGACGTTAAGGGCGATATAGGAACAATAATTATAAGAACAATATAAGGCTGAGTGAGATGCTATGCGTAGAGACTCTTGTACGGTAAATCATCACTCCATTGGAGATACGGGCTTTCTTTTCAATGCAATAGCCACTTGGTTTACTTGGAAACCCCCCCCCTCCCCCCATTGTGGTTACTTGTGGCCGAAAGCCGACCTCCCCCCCCCACCCCCTGGCCGACCACGTGGTTTTTAATGGCCCCTTATACCAACGAAATTTAGTATTTGGGGTCGTGTCGTAACTATTTCACCCCATTACAAATTTTAATGACAACAATCGAACCGTTCGGCATTCACAGTATGGCCTGTTCTTGTTGGGACTGTTTGCTCTCACCTGGAGATCGAACCAATGAACCGGTTTTCAAGTTTTATAGCTTAAAATGTAGGTATTAACAACGACCAGGACCTTTTGAACGCGATTTTAATCTGACTGTAGTATTCTCGTCAACAGGCATTTATTATTGCAGAGCATTGGGCAGAAAGTGGAGTAGCCTGCACATATTTATTGCAAATCCAGCTAAAAGCATTAAATTTGGTACGCAAGTCATTCTTAGCAGTACAAATCGAACTAACCATGAATCCCCTTCCCCCCCCCCCCCCATGAAATATTCCCAAGGGCCTCCAGAGTGGTGCCCCTTCCAGAGGCTTGGGCAACAAATTCTTGCTGATCAAGCTAGAAACATGAAATTTGTTACTCAAGTCGTTCTTCGCTGCAGAAATCGGACCAGTCATGGAACTCCTCATGAAATACTCCAAGGACCCCCATTGCATCCCTCGTGTCCCCCCCTGAGGCGTGACCAACAAATTCTTTCAAATCGAGATAAAAGCATTTGTTGGGCAATAACCTCATATAGGGGCGTGTGATGGGGGCACAGGAAGGGGCCGTAAGGGGTATCTCAAGGAGTTCCATAGCTGCCTCGATTTATAAGCTAAGAATTTACTTGTGTACCACATTTCATGGCTTTTAGCTCGATGTGCATGATCAGTCCAAATTCTAGCTTTAACATCTGGAGACCGATGCTCAAGTTTTATAGCTTATGAAGCAGGCCTTTTGAACTCTATTTTAATTGTTGTTGTTCTTTTTGTTGGGGAAAGTTTGCTCTCACCTAGAGATCGAACCAACGAACCGATTTTCAATTTTTATAGCTTAAAATTGAGTATTAAGAAGGCTTTCTTATAAGAGTTATTTTAAGGTAATGGCAATATTCTCTTCTTTGTTATTCTTGCTGTAACAAGAAAAAATAATAGATATTAGTATTAAAAAAACGCTTCAGCATATAAACTACGGATGTAAGCCTTACAAATCTTAAAGCTCTAAGGGGAACAGACATTAGAAAACACATGTACGCGATCAGTATCATACTAATACGTGTAAAAGAAACTCCAGCTTCTTTTTCGGGATGCTTGAGATTCTTTTACACGTATTAGTGCGACGCTGATGGCTTACATGTCTTTTTTTTAATATCTGTTCCTTTAGAGCTTTCGTTTTTTTAAGGCTCACATCCGTATTTTATACGCTTAAGCGTTTTTGTATACTAATTTTCTCTTTTCACATGCCAGAAACCTGACTGATTTCTATCCAGAGCTCCAGTACTACACTTAATGACTTTTGCTCTACAGTAATAAAAATGCTCTTCCGATGAGAATACTGTAGTCACATTAAAGTCGCGTTCAAAAGGCCCTGGTCGTTGTTGGTACCTACATTTTAAGCTATACCAATTGAAAATCGGTTCATTGGTTCGACCTCTAGGTGAGAGCAAAATTTCTAGCCCATTTGGCTTTCTGGCACAAAACTACATTGTCACATTAAAGTAGCATTCAAAAGGCCCTAGGCCATGTCCATACCTACTTTTAAGCTAAAAAACGTGAAAATCGGTGCGATCTCCACGTGAGGGTGAAAATTCCCAACAGCAAGAACAAGAACAACAACAAGAAATGGCCATACTGTGGATGCCGAACGGTTCGATTGTTGTCATTGAAATTTGTAATGCAGTGAATTAGTTACGGCACGATCCCAAATACCGAATTTTCTAGGTCTATTCAATTCTGGGCGAAACTATAGGATTTAAAAGTTTGACGTTTAACATGGAAGTTTACGCTGAGGCTTATTACATAAGTACCGCGATAAAAAAAAATTAGTAATGTAAATATTTCATTTTTTTATAACTAAATACTTACTTCTATAACCACTCCTGATGCTTTGTTAGAAATGTTGGTAATTTTAAGCCAATATGAAGTTCTTAATTCTCTTACTCTTTATCTTTACTGATTTTTTTTATGTCAGTACGTGTGAGCTTGAGCTTTAAGTTAAAGAAGCCTTCCATTCCAACAGGAAACACTTGTCTGTTACAAGTTTTTATTTTTTTTTAACAGTTGTAAACAAAAAGAACTAAATTGATTTAAATTGAATTGATCTACCAATAGTGAACTATTTAATTTAATTTAATTTAATATTTAATAACAGCTATCATGTTGCCAGTTTCCCGGAGGGGAATGTGGCAAATTTTACAAAAAGACGGTACTTTCAACAATGAAATAAATAATTTTTTTTAAAACAACAAGCAAAAGACAATAAACAGGAAAAAATAGATTCTAAAAAAGTGAACAACAAGCAGTAGTTGTCATAGTAGCCTATAAAGCTCCAGAAAAAAAAAGAGAAAAAAACCGTGAAGTCTGCAAAGTAGGACAATCTAGTAATACAAAATAGCACTGCAGTCTGCAAGGAATTCAATCATAGTGAAACCCGATTTCATCAGAGATGTATTTAATCTAATCTATTTTTGAAAACATTTGTAGAGGGCGCACAAGTCACATAGTCAGGAAGCAAGTTCCACAAGTTAACAGATCTACTAGCAAAGGAGTTTTTAGAGGTATTTAGCCATAAATAAGGGACCTTTAACTTGTACACTGACCCTCGAGTAGCAAAAGGGGAAACATACAGTTCAAACAAGGTGTTAGGCAGATTAATATCAATGCCCCTTATAATTTTAAACATAAGGATAAGGCCTTCTCTTTTGCGACGCCAATTAAGGGAGGGCAGACCGAGCTGTTCTAATCGCTGTCTGTAACTCAGGTGGGCCATTCCAGTAACGCGCTTAGTTATTTTCCTTATATTCTCGATAGTTGATTTTATCTTTGATGAAAATCGGCTCCCAGAAAGGTAAACCATATTGCAGAGTGGGCCGAATAATAGTAAGGTAATATTTGAGGTACACCTTTTGCTCACGACTACTAATTGGTTAAGTAGATACAACAGGTTGTTTGCTTTTTTAACAATACTTTCTACGTGTTGAGTGAATGTGTATTTTATCATCAACAATAATACCCAGATCACGCATACAAGTTTCCTCTTTTACAGACAAATTATCGAAAGCATAAGACGAGTGAGGATTAGAGTATCCCAAATGCAACATGCACAGTTTTCCTGCATTGATAGGAATATTCCCCTTAAAACTCCAAGCTAGAGCTTCATTTATTGAACCCGGACCACTGCACTGTGACTGAGGTTGGCGCTAATGACCAAGTTGTCGACGCGCCATTAAGCCTCATTCCCCCCCCCCCCTCATTTATTGAATCATGCATGAGGGGAATGGAGTCCCAACTATGAAGTATGGCTGCCGTCTTGGTGTCATCAGCAAATTTGCTACTTTTAATAACTTGGTTATGGCAGAAGCCGTGAATGTAAATCACAAAGAGCAAAGGAGCGAGAACAGAGCCCTGGGGGAGCTCACTAATCATGGGGCTCCAGTAAGAGATACACTGTTACAAGACGACAGCCAAAGTCCTACCTGATAGCCACTCCAAAATCCAGAGCTTAATGGGACCAACAATCCCACATTTTCTAGTTTAATTCTCAACAATCTGTGATCCATCTTATCAAATGCTTTTTCTAAATCATAATAGATAATATCCACTGGGGATCTCTTATCAACAGCATAAAAAATATCTTGGTAGAACATAATCAGATTGGTGACCGTCGAAAAGCCTTGTCTAAAACCATGTTGCTCAGGATCGAGACAGGAATAGAAATCCAGGAAAGTATAAATATGTTGGTTAAGAATACGCTCAAACAATTTAGACAATACAGATGTAAGACTTACGGGTCTATAATTTGCTGGAGTTTTGCGATCACCCTTCTTGAAAATGGGGGAAATGTGCACTTTTTTTTTCAAACTAGAGGGGACAAAAGACTTTTCAATAATTTTGTTGAAAAGCATAACTAATACAGGTGAAATAGTTGTTTGTACTTTCAGCAAAAATTCACTTGTAAACAAATCAGGGCCACCCCCTGTATGTGGTTTCAGTTTAGCAAATACTTGAATAATAAGGTCAATGGAAACATGCACTGTTTATACTTTTTAATTGTACATCATGATTTTGGGCCTTTTAACACTTTTCACACCCTTCCCATGTCCTGCATGTATGGCGATGCCATCGGGAGCCTTGGTGGTAAGGCATTCGTGTCCCCAAACCTCTTACCATCATCATTCCTTGGCCGTTTTATGCACACTTTATTTACATATAATTGTGGCTGGCTGTCAGTGATTCCCCAGTCCTTGCCAGACCCGTTGCTATCGCAACATTAATACTATTATTATATGTAGTGGAGGGATACAAGGTGTCTGGGGGGAGCACAAATCCTCGTCTACATCAAAAAAATTTTTTGAAAAAACCTTTGAGAATGTATCACAAAAGATATTAGCTTTAAGTAGTGGGTCTTCAACATTACCTAGAGTATCAGTAAGTGTAGGTATACCAATTCGCGTGGTTGCAAGCTGGCGAGCGTAGCGAAAGAAAGGTTTTGAATTAAAATTTATGGCTTCAGCAAGCTTTGCTTCATCAGCAGCTTTTTGCTTTCCCTAGACACCTAATTGTTGACTAAAACATATTTATCATGAGCAGTAATATCAAAAGTATTATTCCATTTTTCCCAGAAAAATTTTTTTATCATTTATGAGTTGAGCAAGTTCAACATTCATCCAAGTGAGTTTGTGCAAACGTAAGGTCACTTCCGTTGTACAGTTTCGGAATTGTTTGTTCGGAATTGTCATAAAAAACGACCAGGCTGTTTCGGGAGGTTCGTTAGCCCAAGGTACTGAACCTAAATCATTAGAGAGTTCGTCGAGTTCAATCTTATCGACGTCATATTTGGTGATGGTTTGCTTAGCTGTTTTTTTTCCATTTGAAGCGTCACTCATTAGACCCAGGGAACAATGGATCATATCGTGATCACTTTGACCAAATCCTAAGAGAGAAACAATTTTCATTAATAGATTTAGTTTAGTTTAGTTTTATTATGAGAGTTTACTCGGCCCTAACGCCATACACTCTGCCCTATACTTACATGCTAACTTACTGTTAAACAAGGAAACACACTACACACCGTCAATACAATGAAGGCTCAGTCTACAATGACTGCTGACTATAACAATATCGAGTGTATTAGGCCCCCTAGTCGGAAAATCACTAACCTCGTAAAGGTCAAATTAGTCTATAATTCTTAACATTCTAACATCACTGGGTCGGATAGCCATACTTGTTTGCCAAATCACAGTTGGAAGATTAAAATCTCCAAGAATGATGGGGTTGATTGTTTTAACATGACACGATATAATTTCATCCAAAAAATGATCATCTTGAGCTTTCGAATCGGTGTGGCAGAAAGTTAATCCAGTGGTTTGCAAGTAAACATTTAAAAGAACCGGTAAATTCGCATGGCTGTTCACGAGTAGTTTCCATAGAACAAATAGTTTTTTTTTAGCCAAAACAACACCACCACCTCCGTTTTAGGGAGGTGGGCGATCGTTGCGAATCGTTGAGTACAAAGGAGTTTGGAAGTTTATGCTTGGAAAGCCATGTTTCGGTAATACACAAGATGTCAGGCTTTTCTGACTCTAAGAGCAGTTTAAGCTCAACGAATTTGTGTTTAAGTGATCGGGCATTAACCAAGATTAGTTTAAAAGGTGAAGAAATGCTCACGACACGTTGACGTCATTTGTTCTGTTAGACTATTTTGCCTTTGAGAATACAGACTATTTTGCCTTTGAGAATACAGACTATTTTGCCTTTGAGAATACGAACTATATCACCCTGAGAATTTCTGGACTTAACTTTCTCTTTCAGAGCATTATACACTTGACGCTGCTCATACGTTGTTTCTTGGCGAAGGAATATTTTTTTCTTGTATTCTGGGTGCTTGTTCAAACGTTCAGCATTTTTAAGGACTCTTAGGGTAATAGATTAAAATAGGAGTCGGCCAGTAAGCTAATAGCTTGTTATTAGGCCCAAGTGGCAGATGTTAAGTGGAAGGTTTTACCACTATCAGGAACAGTTGTTTTTTGCCGCATGAGGGAGGAAACCGGAGTACCCGGAGGAAACCCTCGTGCAACGGGCGGGAAACAACCGGAGAAAAACCCGTACATATACACTTCCCTTCCCAGGACCGAACCCGGGTCGGGACGAAGCCAGAGATGTACAACTGGGACCAAGACGCCTATCGAATCTGACGCCCCAGTACTCGCAGAGCTACCCGAGCACCATCATCACTAGCTTTGAAGTGGAGGCGAACTAGGCCGGGTTTAGAAGTAGTTTTTCACCCCAATTTTAGTAATGGTATAACTCAAGTTTTCACATTCGATAGCACTTAGTGTATCCTTAATTTGGCTTTCCATTTCCATTTCTTCAAGGCCAAAAATGACAACATTACGCAAATTACGTTACCTTAAAGGTAATTCTGTGAAAAAAGACTCGCAATCAAAATCACTAGATTTTAAGCTAGCTACGGTGTCGACCCTATCAGTTAATTCCTGAAAAATAGAGTGTTGATTATCGATACGTGCAGTGAGGTCATCAATTCTAAGGGCCTGGGCTTCAATGAGTTGCTTTAAGTCACCGAGTAATTCATTAGTTTTATCAATTTTGCTAACTTGTTCACGAATTTTAGAGACATCATTGTGAATTTGCCCAAAGTTGACCCCACAAGCTTTTAGAACCACTGAACTGCCTCTGTTTTGGTGAGGGCAACAAATGTAGCATCGTCATACTTCAGACACCCGGGGGGGGGGGGGGGAACACCCGAGAAAAAAAAAAAAAATTAAAAGTGTGGGGTTTTTTATCCCCCCCCCCCCGCCTTTTTTTTTTTACAAATTAAGCAGTCCGAAAGTCCCGGCATTATGCAAGCAGAGTCAAACACAAACCAAAAAGAAGAAGAAAAAACCTCAAGACACAGTGCTCACGTAAGAGAATACACATAGCTTCAACCATTCAAACTGTGGTGATGTAATCCAAAGAAGCTTGGAGTCTGCAAACTCCAGACCAGGAGCGACGAACAATCTTCACACTACAGCAGAAAATTCCACGTCAGGCGGGTTTCAGCTGACATTAAAAATTTAGGCCTTACCGGACTGAACTGTGAACTGAGTAAGCTTTGGTTGCAGCCGACCAATTGACCGCAACACTTCATGCACGAAGCCCCAAAAATACACGAGCGCCAAATGTAACTTGTTTTCTTAGTGATTTAAGGCAAAAACAGTAGATGTATATGTATAAATTAGCTAAAATGAAAATTGCATCCTCGCCCTTGAAATGCAGCCATCTAGTGGTAAATAATTGTACACAAATGTTATTGTTTAAGTTCCATCTTAAATTTGAATTAAATTCAGTCGACAACGGCTCTCTAAATGGCCAATTTGCCGAATAAGCCTATGAAGGGGGGGGGGGGGGGATAGTTACGCCACTGGGTCTTGGTCACAATAAAATACGATAAAATTTAGGAGCAACTCTCCACAAAGACTGCCAACAATCCTCCATCTTCAAAACGTTTTCAAGATGGTGAATTGTTCCTAAATTGTTGAAATTCGGACCATGCCTGCCCTATTGGACCCCGTTTTTGATTGTGTGCAAATAAAATTTTATTATTATTATTATCGTATTTTATTGAGACCTGCCACATTACCGTATTTTATTGAGACCAAGTCCTGGAAATTACGGCCGAAAATTTAATTGTTGTGGTGCATTAGTTTTCAGGTTGACGCATGACTACGGGTCGCGGCCCCAATAAAGCACAATTCATTCATTTTCAGGTTGTACTTTTATATTTTATCTGTGCTGAATTGTTTCAAGGTGGGCAGCAACGATGACTGCATGCGAAAAAGCTGCGATACCTTGGTAAATGAAAAAAAATTACTTGCAATAATTTGACGGTACATGTGGCGAAATGAGGCATTATCGGGTGGCTAAAGGTTTGGTATTTACTTATTTATGACCAGGAGTGGTTAACGCTCGCTAAAACTATTTGAACGCTTTGATTTATTGATTTATGGCGGAGTGGACAGAACGAAAATCGGTGTTTGTTAGCCATTGTGCGCACAATTGCGCTAAAAGAAGTTCAAACCTGTACGGAAATCATCATCCAGTTTGTTTAACGTTATTAAATTAATACCACTGGATTATTAGGTGGGGGAGTTGAACAAAGAAAAAAAGAAAGTCAGCCCAACACGCTGTTCAATAAATATTGCTCGATCATTATGCCATTCTATCATGGTTACTAACCAACAAATTACCGGCTTACTCATAAGAGTCACAGGATGTGCAGATTGAGTTAACAAAGCGAACGAAAATCAGCGTTTGTGTAGTCTTAGTAAAACTGACGTCAAAGAAACTTAATTTGACGCCGTATGGAGACACAAACTACCACAGCAATTTTTCAAGCGCATCCAACACTACCCTGCTTTAGCTAATTACATAATAATGGGCTCTCGAATTTGAGAAAGCGTATACTTGAAATATAAGAACAGCCACTGTTACACTTGCCTGTAGTACAGATTTCACTGATAATGAGAACATTATTGAGTATATTTGTAAATTGCACAAAGCTGAACTATGGTCAAATTAAAGGACGTTGGCAAGTCCTTCAGACCCATTTCGCCAACAAATAAAACTTAAAGTAGGGGGAGGGGGCTACTGATTTGTTGACAATCACAGCAAATTTGGAAAATATCAAACAATTGATGTCGTTACTTAAAGTTCTTAAAAGTAAAGTAATACCTGTACTTAAGTACTAGCTAATGCGAGTATCTTTGATGTTGGGAGTCTAGCTGATTTGAGGAAGCTTATCTGATTGGCAGATGGCAAGGGGAACCTGGCAACGTCCCTGCCCGTGAGAGACTGGCTACATGCTCCTTTGGCAGCTATGGAATCTCTTCTTGACTATTATGGACATCTCAGCTGGATGTAAGGCACATAGACACCGCAATTTAGGCAGTGGACAAATAGGCACAAAGTTTTATTTTTTTTAATGTTTTTAATGGAATAGATTGCTCTCTAATTCTGTATCGTTTGTGTTTTAAAGCTGGGACATTTACTCGTACAAGACCGTTGGGGGGGGGGGGGGGGGATTTTCGTTTTTTTCGAAACTTTTTGTGGTAAATTAATGTAACAAACTGCGCTGCTACGCTCGCTGCGGCTAACATATAACATCAGAGATGCTAGTGTAATGCTAGAGAAATCTTTAGCAGTTTTGAACGCTACGAACATTCAATTATGGCAAAACTTTTTTCTCCCCCCCCCCCCCCCCCCATCCAAATTTGAGGGAAATCCATCCCATTAGAGAAAAAAGTTTTAAACGTGGCACCTATTTGTCCGGTACGGTATCTATACGTCTGATTGCCGATTTGTCCAGGTGCCTATTTTGTCCGAGTGCCTATTTGGACTAGTGCCTAAATTGGGGTGACTGTGTATCCGGTGCCTATGTGTCCGCGTACCATCTCGGCCCAATGATGAGCGGATTCTTACTTCCAATTCCAGGCTTTACCCCTCCACTTACTCTTCAGAAATGAGCCAGAATCGCCTATACGGACCACATTAGTTGGTGACTTTGCGTTTGCGCAATAATATTCAACAGTTGTTCATCGTATGAAAGCAAACCCCTTACATGATTTGGAAACACAATAGATTGACAAAAATAGAATCGAAAACCTATTTCAACATTTGTTTTCGCCTCTTTTTTTCTTTGTCAATGTATTGCTGTGTCTACTACGATTATTACCTTGGCCTTCCAATTTTGCAGTTAAGATGGGTCCAGGAAAACTTAATCCCACAATTAAAAACGTCAACACAGTTGCCAAAAGCATGGTGAACGACTAAATGTACCCGAACAGAATAGTGCTACACTTCGCAGAAATGATAGCCGATTCCTTGTTAAGTAGAGTGTTAAATTGTTATCGTCAGATCCGGTGTAACGGCGACATGCACGCTTCAGCACTCGCGTTTGTAGCTTGCTTTTTCATTATTCATTACTTAATTACGTTATCCTCCAATTGACGGAGCACAATAACTTCAGTTTTGGTATGAGTCAATGGGATCTATCGTCAGCAACCAGTTGTAAGCACAAAGGGTGAGAAGCGTCACTGCACAAACTTTTAAATCCGCACTGAACGTGATGCTGTCGCAGCAGGCTTGAACACTTCCTGGAATTTCACTGTCATGAGGGGGGGGGGGGAGATGAGGGGGGGAGTGAGTGATCACTGTCATGATTCACTAAGCATCGCTACATTCAGCACATCCTGATCATACTTTAGTTGTAGGCATCCACTCACGTAACTAAATTGCAGGAAACAAGTATGTACATTTGTGACACAGGACGCAGGGCTCTTGGTGTATTAATGGAAAATTCCATTGATTTTTACCTTTTAGGCTGCACAAACAGTTAAAGGTACATTCCTTCCAACGCCATTTTTTTCCCGATCCTCCACATCAAATACGGCCCCAAACTTCGATTTTCTTCCCGTTAGTCAATCCCTTGCTAAAAATCCGTTTTAAAATGTGGCGTCTAGGAGATTTTCTGTTGAATGTCGGAAACTCATTTAATAGCATCCTGCGATTATATCATCCTTTCCATTCGATAAGCAATGACATTAAATCAGAAAGGAGCAAAACATTTCGATTTGAAAACTTGAAATGGTGTATAATCTACGTACCGTGCGCCTAATTTAGGAACCATGCAACATGCGCCCGTCATTTGTTAAAAAAGGACACAAATTCGCTAATTTTTTTAATAGAACGTTTCAAGGTTAAATATGTATGTTTGTTGTTATTTGTTTGTTAAATAGATGAAATTCGCAGTAAACAATAGAAGTCAACTAATGATACTGCGAACTGCCAAAAATGTTTTTTTCCCCCCTGTCGGGGAATTATTGTCGGTTGTCTGGGGTTGGCTGGTGGCACTACTTGTCGACACGAGCACGAGACACTACAGGGTCCTTCTCATCCGAAGCATTTGTTTTTGTTTTTTTAGGGAGCACGAACCAAAGCGTTACTGTTTTGTTCATTCGGTCAGTTTCCGGTATCATTAGCCACTCACACATGAAATTCTAACCTATACTTCTAATCTAATTCTAATCTATACGTATACGACAATAAGCTACATCGTGACAGGAAGAAAAAAAAGAAGAAACGGGGCATGTTAAAATCGTAACGCATTGTGCAATATGGTAATACATTTTTTTCTTTCATTGCTAGCTTCTTGTCAAGATAAGGTTCATCTTAAATTGTTACTCCACTGTTTAAGTAACTAAGCTACAAATTGTAGCAAATATTTATTTCTTAAAGTAGTCAAGTAAGGCTATGTTTTTAGCTACCTGCAAATGAACGTTTTATTTTTTGCGGTCGGCGAAACGGGAGTATATCTTTATACTGAAATTCGGCGAAATGGTTTCGGCGAACCAGGAGTCGGCGAAACGTGGGTGAACCCCTTCTCGTAGCTAGAAGCTAGGAATCATCTGAAATTCCAACATGGCGGCGGTTTTAGCCTTAACGGCTCGAAACTGAAATAGTCAATATGAGAGTACAGATGCGACAGGCGGAATTCTTCATCTCAAATCACGTGGTATTTAGCTATTCCAGGTGGCGTTGTGAAATTGCGCCCTTATAAAGCAGGCGAAATGTACCTTTAAAGACAGACGTTCGTGTTGTCAGCGTTTTTCCACCTGGTGCACGTTAAGAACTGCCGGTAAAATAAGAATTTATTTTTTATTTTTTTGCATGTAACTAACTGCGTCTATATACCACCCTTTTTATACTCCATCTAGTTCCAACGTTGGAGCTACATAGGTTATTTTAGTTTTCACATGGGTTATTTTAGTTCTCACTTACACGGCGAAAATATCTTAATTCGGGCTAATAGTTTCGGTCAAAAAAAACGCCTTCATTATACGGAAGAAGTTGCAGGATTAATGTATGTGACTGAACGAAAATGTTGATATCTCGAAAACTGCTGGACATGTAATGGTACGTAGCCAAATATAAGTGGCCGAACGAGCAGCACGAGTCGATACTAATATTATATCTTATAAATTACTGGATAGAATTGAATAAAAGAAAAACTGGCTTAATTGTTATGATATATGCTATATTTCTATACGTATGACATGCAGTATTCAGCAGAAAAATATAATATGCAATTCAGTTTTTGTTTCATGAAAATCCTTCCACTGGTTTACGAAATATCATCAGATACCATTAAGTTTTTCTCGCTCGACCAATTATTTTCAGTCACTTAACGTAGTATTTAGTAAGGGTAGAAATGCAGTAGACAATCTAATAAGCAGTTCAGTTTTTGTTTCACGAAAATCCGTTCAGTAGTTTTCGAGATAACTGATTTCCTCCATGGTTGTTATTACGACCTCGATATAACGAAAAAGGGCGGTTTTTTTTTTTTACCGGAACTGTACATAGACAGCCAACGAGCTACAAAGGAAAAGACAACAGAAAAGTGTGGAGGGTACAATACAGAGGTCACAGTTACGTAGCTGAAGAGGATCGGTTGTGCTGATGAAAAGGTTGGCTGATGCCACAGATGAGGTTGAAACGTCACAAAACTGACCGGACCGATGAGGCTGAAAAGCTATAAGCAAATACGCAGAAAGATAAGCTAAAGTATAATTATTTCCTTCAGGAACATGATGATCTTCACAAGGTTATGTGGACTGGCGTCTGGGATGTCACTTCGCTCACCCCACAATGAACATGGAATGCCTGAAATGGCTTAGACTCAATCAAGAAGGAATGAAGGATATGAAATGAAAGGCACGCCAGCACATTGGTTATTTTCGCCCCATACTTTGACATACCTGACCTTATTTTTACCTACAACAAAGGAGAGCTACAGACAAATGAGCACTAGAAACACGTAAAGAGGCGAGTGAAAGGAACGGCAATCCACAGCACAAACCAAGCAGATCTGGCTAAGAGCCACAGAAAATAACGGCGGGTTTATGCAACGACTCACCTTTGCATTCTCGCAACTAGAATTTAATCGTGATGGCAAAGGTGTCGTTGAGCCATGGTAACAATGCTACCTAGATTAGCAAAATCCGACATCCGACAAATTCGAGTGAATGTTTGCAGTCATATAGTCCGTGACAATAAGATAAAGAATTCCCCCTGATGAAACAATTTTTCTGAACTCACTTTCTTGTTTGTTTTTGAAAACTGGCAAAGCTAAAACCACCGCCATGTTGGAATTTCAGATGATTTCTAGCTTCTAGCTGCGAGAATCCAAAATCGAGTTATTGCGTAAGTGCGCCCTAATACTTAGCAGCTAGAGAAACTATTCGCAGAAGATATTCAACCAAGATATGTACGACTATAAGCGGTGTAAAGCAAGTGATGCACACTGGCCGCTAACCGCAATTACAGTACGGAGTCAAAGTTTGTTATTGACTCGAAGTTTGTTATGTCAAACTTGTATGAGTCTACAATATTCAATATTTCATAATATCTCTACAATATTTCACATATTTCAAAAAGGAACTTATTAATAATACTAATATGGTGAGAAAATATAAGGCGATAACGTAAATACAAGCAAGTCCATAGTTAAAGACAGAGTGGGTCAAAGACATTATAAATTGATAACCACAGCCAAAAAAGGTACAAAGTTTTATGTGAAGGGAGAAGAAAAAGTGAAGGTTTCATCTTTAAATATTTTTAAGGCACACATATGTGTTTTTAGCGTCCTTTTCAATTCCCTTAATTTTTCAACGTTAAGTAAGTGTTCAGGCAAGCTGTCAAAAAGTTTTGGTACAGTGTATTCTCTGTTACGTTCTCCATACACATTTTTTTGCAAATGGTACTGTGTACCGGTAAGTGCTTTTCCTAAAGTATAAGGCTTTAGACTTATCATTAGTTTTAAACTTATGGCTATAGTAGGGATTGAGGGTCGCAACGTATTCTCTCAATTGAGTAATACTTTAAATGATCATATTGGTGAATAATTCATTAGTTTTTTCACAACTTATACTTCTAAAAAGTATCTTAATGAATTTATTTTGTGCTTTTTGAAGTTTAGATAATGCAGAGCTTGATGCGAATCCATAGACTTTAATACCATACCTCAGAACAGATTCAATCCAAGCGTAATAGGTTTTTAATTTGTTTGTTTTACTTAGAACATTCTTGCTTTTATAAAGACTTGGCATTATTATTCTTAATTTAATAATGATAGTGTTAATATGTTTGTTGCAATTCCATTTACTATCCAGAGTAAAGCCCAAATATTTCACTTTACTTACCCTGCTAAGTTTTATACAATTGTTAATACAATTTGTATGATTACATTGTTCATTATGAATAAAGATATCAAAGTTCGATGCTGATTTACGATGTGGATTCATAATACGGATCAAATATGTCTTGGATTCGCTAATAAACACTTCATTTAGGACAAACCAATCGTTAATATTGTCGAAATCCTCCTGGAGGTTTGCCTGCATTTCCTCAATATTTTCCTTTATTGATATTAAAATGATGTCATCAGCATACAAAAAGACAGCCGTGATTTAAAGCGTCCTCAATATCGTTAATGTATATTAAAAACAACAGTGGACCAAGCACAGAACCTTGGGAAACACCAGTATTTACATTTGCCATATCGCTAAATTCATCTTTAATTTTTGTAATAGTGATTCTGTTTTCCATGTAAATAATAGTTATAGTACCCCTGACGAACTGTATGGGATTTATCAGCCGATGGGCGATATCCCGAACATGGCCAATCCGCGATAACTACGTCAAGATGACGTTCGAGGCGAAGCCGAGACGTCATCGCGACGTAGTTCGAGCGGATTGGCCATGTGAGGGATATCGCCCATCGGCTCATAAATCCCGTACAGTTTGCCACGGGTTCTATAACTAATTTATCGTACGGTCTGTAACTATTAAAAGGAAAAAAAAAATTGGTGGGGTAATACGGTGTGTTGTTTATACAAACTTTGTGTCGTCACTTTGTTTTGCTGCAGTCAGAGTTGCGGCCGATACCATTCGAGCGAGATGAGGGTAAGCGGGGGTAGGGTATGTGTCTAGAGGGAGATTTTTTTTTAATCGTAGGCCTATAGGAGAAACAAGTTTTTTTTTTTATCTTGGCGCACATCACACAAACTTCATCATGTAAAAATTACGTCGTACGCCTTAGGTTCACGTAAGTGGTGTTTTAAATTTTTTTTAATCATGTTATTTACGTAATGAGTCGTCCTTCTTCAATTTGCATAATGTGCTTTCTAAACAGTCTTCGCGTTTGTCATTCTCTGATGTCATTTCATGGGAGTAGTATCCTACATCTTTGATACCTTTTAATGGAAAACGTTGATTTTGACAACACTGGAGGATTCAGAGGTAACGTACGTATTCCTGCAAACAGTTATGTGCTAAAGTGTGGGCAGACAGTTAGAATGTTATGGGTGTATTTTTATTTCGGGGGGAATAGTGTAACGCTTAATTTTGAGGGATGAAATTTAATGTATAGTTTGTATGTTATTTCAGTTGGTGTTTTCGAAAGGCCGACGCAAGTTCACGTAATTTTGTGAGGAGGTAGGGGGACGGAGGGAAACAGCGTAACGCTTCATTTTGAGGGATGAAATTTAATGTATAGTTCGTATGTTATTTAATTTGGTGTTTTCGAAAGGCCGACGCAAGTTCACGTAATTTTTTTGATTTAGAGTCACCAGCTGGTTTTTTTTTTTGGGGGGGGGGGGGAGAGTTAATAAGTATTTAAAGTATTCAATTTTCTTGTCTGTTTCGAAATGTAGACCTGCTTTATAAAACCACGCGTGAATTAATTTGCTTTTATTTTGTTATGTAATAAATGAGCACGGGCATCCATTTTTTTTAAAACAAGGAACGAAGGTAGGCTACGATTTTATTTTGTAGCAAACATTATTTGGAAACTTTTGGTTGACATAAAAAAATCAAATTAATTCTCGCATGGGTTTTATTAAGGAATTCTACCTTATGAAAGTATTGGCAATGTCTTATGACACTACTGTGCATTGCATCCATATCACACTTTAGTGGGGTGATATCCCATATCCACACTTTAGTGTGGTGATATTCATATCACCACAGTAAAGTGTGGCGATATGTGATATCACCACACTAAAGTGTGGCGATATGAATACCATGCACTGTAAAGTGTGGTGATATGGGATATATCGCTGTGCTTTTTTAGCATTGTGAAAGGTAGGAACCGTTCGATAATTTCTAATAATGTTTAAGATTTTTCCTCTTAGACCAGGAAAATTACATTTACGAAAAAGAATTGCGTGATTTATGGTGTCAAAGGCTTTTTGTAAGTCAATAAGTATTGCGCTAACATGCTTGCCACTGTTAAGTGCTTTTGTGATCATGTCATTAATTTCCTTTAAAGCATCACTGGTCCCTAAATTCTTTCTAAAACCAAATTATTGCTTCGTTATAAGCTTATTTTTATAAAAGATTATTATATTAAGTTATTTTATAAAATAATTACTGCATTAACTACTTAAGGGACCATTCATAAAGTATGTCACGCTTTTTTTGGCCAATTTTGACCCCCTCCCTTCCCCATGTCACATTTTGTTACTCCTACTCATAGTCCCCTGAAAAAGTATGTCACACTGACCTCACCCCCCCCCCCCTCTCCGAAATTTTTCTTCAGGGAATGAAATTGTGTGGGCCTGCACAAATTGTAAATAAAACTTAGTTTATCTGCCCTGAGCCAGTTAAATATGAGAAGCCACAAATAAAGAAAAGGAAACGAAAATAGTCGAATTAACGTTCTCTTCAACTGCTAAGGTTATCTCTGGATAGAGAGGGACAATTTTGCTAGGATATATCCAGGATCGTTCACTTGCCACAATGGACAAGAGCACGAGACCATTTATGGGACGCTTCCATTCTCGAAGGCATGGGGGGAAGGGCGAGATCAGAATAGAGCCTACGAAGGAACATTGCAGAGAAGTTGCTAAGCAACGGAGTTATGTTCGGCAGTACAGACAGTCGGTAGAGCATAGTTTTTTGACGTAAATCGTAACATCTATTTTGCGATTAATTTTATGCAGCTTTCCTTGACAAATTTTTGTTAGCTTTGAAACCAATTGTAATTAAAACCATTTGGTTGTAACTACAAAATTTAAGTTGTCACGCTGCCATCACAAAGTTTAAAGTAAAATGTAAACACACCAACACGTTCGTGTAGCCGGGAAGCATTTTAAGGAAAAGAGAGGTAGCATCTCAGTTGGCATTCTTTTGGGCTGTAATTAACGCCCTCGGCAGTAGTACAAATCAATCGAAGCAGCGGTGTTTTCGGCGGTCATACCGTACAAATTAGTCGCATGTGCTTGTTTTCTCTCAAGATCCAGCCGACACTGTAGTACAACCTTAAATCAACACCTCTGCGAAGGGTTGAGCCAAAGCATACCAGAATCAATGCTATGACGTCATACGGTGACGTCCGAGTCCATGCACACTTCAGATCTTCTACGCATTAATGACATGTCGTATTGTGGATGGAAAAACTGGTTGTAGAGAAAACCCTTCAATTCAAGCCTTTCCCAACCTAATATTCAGAATGAGCTATACATTACATTCCACAAGGCACGTGGCTTGTTTCGTTGAAAAAAATGGTTTGTGCATTCCTCCTTCTGATGCAAGCAAGTGCAGATAGTTCTAGATAGCGCTAGTTGTTGCCACGTTCTGCAGACTTCCATTCAGTGACAGTGCCACTTTAATTCCTAGAATACTGACAGGCTCAACCAGAAGTAGTTTTACAGCTCCTTACTTTCCTGACACCTGAGCACAGGTCATTGCACAGTTCGAGTATTAAAATATTTTCGTTTTATAAAGTATAAAAGTGTGACGTCACATTTTTGGCAGCCCCCCCCCATCCATGTCACGTTTTGTGACACTAAACTGAGCCCCCTCCCCCCTTCGGAGCATGACGTACTTTCTTGAATGGTCCCTAAGGCTTTCTTATTAGATTTTATTGCTTTTCAAATAAAGGCAAGGTAGCTAATTGGTTGGCCCATAAGCCTATTTTTATTTTTATAAAGCTTGAAGAATCAAATCAAATTCAAGAAGCCAGGAGATATGAGCTATCTAGCTCTTATTGCCCTAATTGAATACACAAAATTTACAGTTTAATTCACTTCACAAAAGTCAATAAATGCATCGACTGTTTTCTTGAAAAGATTTATGCTCCTACTATTTTTCACAGCTGCAGGTAACCTATTTCAGTCGGCCACCAGTTTACCAAAAGTGTATTTTGCTACATTTGTTCTAGAAACTTGCTCTCCTAGGTGAGCACAATTTCTTCTTCCAAGCCATTGTCAAAGATCAAATGCAGATCAATATTGTATTTCCCGGTAAAAATCTTGTAAGTTTTGATTAGTACACGGCGCTTCCTTCTGCCAGCCAAGGAATACAGGTTTAACTTCCTAAGCCGCTCTTGGTAACTCAGGAGACTGCGTGTTGGGATTAGCTTTGTGGCCCGGTGCTGCACCCTTTCCAACAGATCAATATCCCTCCGTAGCCATGGCTGCCAAATTGGAGATAAGTAATCAAGCTGTGAACGCACAAGTGATCGGTAGAGTAGAATGACTTTTCATCTCTCACAGTGAAGTGATGTGTTAGCATGCCAAGCGCTGCATTCGCTTTCTTATAAACCTGCAGGCAGTGTTCAGACATCTGTAGATCATTAGTAACGAACATTCCCAGGTCTCTTCTGCCCCTCTTTTGCTGCACCATCTCATCTCCCACCTTGTACTCTCTAAAACCTGCAAGTACGAATCTTACACAAAAGCACTTTGTAGTATTAAAGTTAAGCTCATTTTCTTTCATCCACTCATATGTATTATCCAAGTTGGCTTGCAGCAGAACCTCGTTATCTCTCCCACGTACAAACTTCCCAGTCTGGTGTCATCAGCAAACATCATGATAATAGAGTTCTTAATCGTAGCATCAGGATCATTTATGTAGACCAGAAAAAGGTTAGGCCCTAGCACTGAGCCCTGAGGTACTCCACTGGTTACAGGTTTCCATTCAGCATAGTTTTGTTTCCGTTAAGCTGAACCCGTTGTTGTCTCCCATGTAAGAAACCTCTTATCCAATCAACAAGCATTTTGTCCAAACCAGTGACGACAACCTTAGTTAAAAGTATGTCATGAGAGACCATGTCAAACGCCTTGCTAATATCACGGTAAATACAGTCAAAAGATTTTTTTTTGTCCACTGCTTCAACCCACTCATTTGTTGCCAATAACACGTTTTTAAAGCATGACATTTTGTTTCGGAAGCCATGTTGATGCTGGCTGAGGAAGTCAGTTTCACCAAGATGATCCACGAGGAGTTCCCGCAAAACAAACATCCAAAATTTTGCAGCAAACTGCCGTCAAACTAAACGGGCCATAGTTTGTAACAAGGGACTTTTTGCCACCCTTAAAAATTGGGCAAATATTTGCATGATCCACTCCTGTGGCAGGATCCTTGTCCTAAGGGAACATTGAAAATATGGGTCAGTGGCACTGTCAACAGTCCATCACATTCTTTCAGGAATCTTGGGTGAATTTCATCAGGTCCCTGTGCCTTATTTAACTCAGTAGTTGTCGTGTTACAGACGCCTCACAAATGGTAACCCCTTGGACATTTTGATTATCATCTCGGCGACCAGTAGGTTGACTAAGCATATTCCAAAATTCTTTAAAGAAAACCAGATCCCCCTCTTTGGCTTTCGCATGGACACTATGGAAATAATCAGTAAGTAAAACAACTTCTTCCTCGTCCTTTGTTTTTGTGTCACCGTTGTGAACTAAGGGGAACATTTGTTGAGCCTGTGTAGTATTTTTGTTTATATGCGTATACAGTAATTTGGGACAAGTCTTGCACTTTCAGCCAGAGCGTGCTGAAAATTTTGTTTAGGTTCACAAATGGCATCATTTGCTCTGTTTCTATCAACCTTGGACTTGCAGTACGGCACCAACCCAATTGTTTACCTCTTCCAAGTATCTTTTAATGCCCTCTCCACCGTCGTGTTCCACCAAGGTGGTGTCTTTTTTATTCGCATCATTCCGCCTTGGATCATAGCGATCACACCCGTTCCCCACAACAATCTTGAAAGCATGCTAAGCAACTAACACACTTTCTTGCTGAAGCAGGTTTGACCAGTCTACATCAGCTAAAGCTTTGTTTATCTTTTTGTATTCTGCTTTAGGAAAGTTTCTCTCAGATCTTTTTGGTGTAAAAGTGGAGGTGTCGTAAGTTAGTTCTGAGTTAGCACAATATGTATGATCACTGCTTCCCAGGGAAGGGTAAGCCTGAAGTTCAAAGAAACCAACACCCACAGAAGTAAAAATAATATCAAACACGTGTAGTTTGATTCCATCATAGGGATGGTAATATGTTGAACAAGGTTGTATTCAAGTGATTTAAGAAGAAAAATATTTGTAAAACAATTTATACCATTAGGGAGCTTTGTCTCGCAATCAATATCCGGCAGATTAACGTCACCACACAAAACGACATCATTCCATCTAACGACAGGTCTCTCCGTAACAACTAAAAGGGCTTCTTTTTACGCAACACTGCATTTTGGTGGTCGATAGGCTTTATTGCTTTTACTGTGTTTGTGACAACAATATTGTCCGTTAGTGAGTTAGTTCTTGCTGGGAAGCAAGGCAGTGCATCAGTCATTGAGTTATTCTAAACATTGATATTTAGAATGTTGGCCATTTGAAGTCCAGGGTCCCTGTAAGTTATTAGTGTTGTATTTAGAGCGTTGTGAATCATTCTAATTTTTTCGACTTCACACCCGCATCTTCCTCAACCTTTTCGATTTCGTCCTGGAATGTACGAGGCTTACCAAGTAAATTGCAGAAAATAGAAAAATTACTACAATATGCTGATATTGTAGGAGTACAACAAATTAATTCTCCAACTGACTGTAATGTGACAGCTGCTCAAGCTGATTTTGTTACAACAGACAATAAAGTAGGCATTTTCATTAAATGGTCGGTTCCATATATGATATCCCCAGTTTCAGTGCAATTAGCTGGTTTAAATGTGTGTGCTGT